>JAVKPL010000600.1:0-153259 GCA_032173675.1 Gastrolobium villosum
AAAGAATAATAAAATAAAATTCTAATCTCAAGAATCTAAGGTTATTTGTAATATTGTAAACACAATCCCCGGCAACGGCGCCAAAAACTTGTTGCGATCTCGGCAAGTGCACCGATCGTTCCAAGTAATAAAGTGATAAGTAAGTATCGTCTCCACAGGGATTGATAAACAATTACTACTATAACCAGTCCTCTTAAGTTAGATAAATCGATTGGTTGTTGACAAATAATTGTAATTTAAATTAAATAACAATAAAAGTGAAAGCTTTGTTTTTGTATTTTTCTGAAAAAAACTTAAAATAGATGAAGAAATGTTTTTGTAGAAAAAGTGATGAGAAAGACTGTAGCCAGGGTACATTCACCAATTGTTCCCAATTTTACTTCGGATTGATTCATAAAATCTATTGAAATTAACAACTCAGACAAATTATCATCTTTTAGAAATAATTAGTTAGATCCCAATCCCTTGGCAATCTAACCCTTTACTTCAATTGGAACCCTAATCCCTTAGTAATTCCGCCTGAAAATAAGCATTATGTAGATAAATCCCACGACTGCAATCCATACAAGTCTATCCCTAGAACATGCATGGAGAGTCATCTTTATCTCCTTTCAGGATCAGTATTCCAATATCCCTATTGTGAATCCTGATCCCCAGAATATCATTTCCTATTAGGTTGATCAGATCTAATAGAAATAATATCAATACGCTCAAGATAAAAGATGAAATATATTAATTCAATACATAAATGATTCAATCCTTGTAGCAATTGTTTACAAAGGGATCATGCCCCTGACTACAGAAATAGATCTAGCCAATCAACATCATGATCGCTGATCTGATTTCAACATAAACTGAAAAAGAAAATAAAGAAGAGTACAAGAACAGAGTGATGAACACGAAGAACGCCTCCTCTAGGTCTTGTGATGTGTGTTCTGAGATATGTCTTCTTCAAGGGTTGAGTCTCTTTTTATAAGAGACTTTGACCTAAAATGTGAAATTTGAATTTCCAACTTTCGCGCCTCCCACGCTGATGGCGCGGATCTCGCGCTCTCAGCGCGGGACCTTCTGCCAATTTTCTTCTTCCCACGCTCTGAGCGCCATTCCCGCGCTGTTGGCGCGGGATTTTAGGTCTTCTTTTATGCATTGATTGAGTCACTTTCTTCTTCTTTTCTGCTGTGAGCGTGAAATTACAAGATTGCCCTTCTGATTAAACGTATAACGGAAATCTTACAATTTATTACATAAACGTTATAACGGAAATATTAAAGTATGAATTTATTACAGAAACGTTTAACGGAAGATTTAATTAAAATAAATTCGAATTCAAATTTCGAATTTAAAATCTGAATTCAACAGTTGCGCGATCCTCTGATGCTGCAAGCGCCATTCCCACGCTCGTAGCGTGGGCTTTTAGTTTCACTTTGTCCTTTTCAGCTCCAATTTGTGCATTTCTCCTATGAAATCAACATAAAATCAGTATATAACCTCAGATTAAGATATTTGACAAATTAACATTGATTTTGCCCTTTTCTTGCATCAGATTAAGTAATTCTTCCTCTTTTTATCTTAGAATTCCTTATATGCTGATCGCATATCAGGAACCAAACAAAATTATCCTTAAACATACAAATATGTAACGGTCAAGGGTTGTTCTAATGAAGAGTTTTTTTTCTTTTTTTAAGACAAGGGCTTAGTGGTCGAAACAGTGATCAAATTATCATTACTTTTTATCATATTGTTATGCATCCAGATTCGTTACAACCAGTGGCAAAACACGTCTCGTGGCCTAACTAAACTTGCTACCAATCGTAGCTAATTTGGACGTGTAACAGTCTGATAAAAATATTGTTGGTGTAGTATTTGAGAAAAAAATTGAAAAAATGTGGCATTTAGGTCAGTATATCCGGTGGTGTAACATTAACTACAAGCTTATTTATGAAATCAACCATGTAATGTCACTATTCAATAGAGAACACTAATTCCGCTAGGCGCTGGGGATGGATTCCTCTAATTGCTAACACCAAAAAAGGTTAACTCGCCAATGCCAAAATATTTATTGAATTAATTAACTCAAAACCTTAAACATTGGGTGAGGTTATATCAATGATTTTATACCTCTTTAACGCACTCCCTTACGTAAAAGTCCATTGAGCTTAAAGCGTGGATATTGCACTGGTTCATTTTTTTGTCAACTTTGTGCAAGCCCATTTTTTGTTTACCTGATGCTTACTTAAATATTCCACAACAAAGTGGGGGCAGTGAGGATCAAACTAGTGATCTCTTAGTAACTCCAACTTTGATACGATGTAAAGAATTATTTCAACCCAAAGCCTATTGGGTGAGGTTAAATCAACGATTTTATCTCTCTCTAACAACAGTGACTTTGTAAATAAAACAATATAAATAATTATTTAAACTTCTGTTAACTTAGATCATGTGTGATTTGTTCTCTGTGACTCTTAAGCTTTAGTCTTTTCAATAAGTTACGTTATCAATCTTGTTAGCTTTCTTAGTATAGTAAATCAGATTTCATTGCATCTACCGTTATAAGGACTAGGGGACAGCAGTATCACATAGGTTTCAATGTTTCTAAGTACATTAACTTGAACTCAACAAAATGGGATACCCCAATTCCTATGGCAATATTATCAATTCCGTCAGATAAATGAAATTGCAGGCAACCTATTTTCAAATTAGGTGGCTAGGATAAACTTATATATATATGAACATGGTATGACGTGAGACTACTTAGAAGCATGAACTTTAACATTGCAACAATACGAATTTTGAAACACGTAACTAGAAATTTAAGTTCTATTTTGTGTATGGTAGGAGTGTTGAAAGTATTCATGTTTAAGTATCGTGTTTAGACTCCGTAGAGGGTTTTAGGGGCTAAAGCTGAGATAATTATTCATGTGTTTAGTTAACTATTCATATAGAGGGTTTACCTTTCAAAGGTGAGCCGCAAGAACCTCAAAGGTTGAGAAGGGAAAAGAAGCTTTCCTAATGGGGAAGTATTTCCTTTTCAAGTCATATATCATTGCACCGCATATATGATATGTTTTACAAAACGGATGAAAGTTTGATCCTCTTCGGTATTACTTTTGAAAGGAGTTTAAAACTCAAAGAAGAGATGAAAGAGGAAGCAAGAGAGAAAAAGCAAGAGAAAGAAAACAGAAGGAAACTGAATAACAGCATTGTAATTTCATGATTACAATAGAATACAGAAACGATGGTTATAAAGGGAAGGAGAGGTGCAGCACAAGAGAGAGTAACACATGGATCAAGAGTGCCAGCACATCCTAACAAACTAACCATCCTAACAAAGAAACCAACAGCTGTAACAAACTGAACAGCTGGCAATAACAAACCAAAACAGCAAAGCAAACTATCCATTCCACTTTTACACCACTGATGATCCTCTGATGAAGGCTACAGTTAATACACCCCCGCAAACTCAGGGTGTGTGATGAAGAGAAGCTGAATTCACAACCTTGAGTTTGGCACGTAAAGAAATAAACCGAGAAGCTCCAAGTGGTTTGGTAAGAGTATCAGCAACCTGATCAATAGCAGGAACATGAAGCACATGTAATTCTTTGGCAATGACTTTCTCCCTGACAAAGAAGATATCAAGCTCCATATGCTTGGTACGAGCGTGAAGGACAGGATTGCGCGATAAGGCTACTGTACTGAGATTATCATAGTAGACAAGAGGAGTGTGGAATTGAACATGCAACTCAGTGAGCAAAGATTTGAGCCAGAGAATCTCAGCCGTAACAAGAGCAAGACTTCTGTATTCCGTCTCAGTACTTGAACGAGCAACAACGGTTTGTTTCTTGGACCACCATGATACAAGGTTAGTCCCAAAGAAAACGCAAGCACCGGATGTGGATCGTCGATCATCTGGATCTGTGGCCCAGTCAGCATCACAGAATGCAGTGATGGAGAAATGACTGCTGGGATGACTTGGTTGCAGCAATAAACCATGATCAAGAGAACCTTTTAAGTAACGAAGAATTCGTTTGACAATGACCCAATGTTCCTCTAGAGGCTGTGACATAAACTGGCACACTTTATTGACAGAGTAGCTGATTTCTGGGCGAGTTAGTGTGGCATACTGCAATGCTCCAACAATTGATCGAAAGTGAAACGGATCAGAGTAGTAGTTGGCACCATTCTTTGAGAGTTTGCATCCTGATGGCATTGGAGTTGAAATACCCTTTGCTTCTGCCATATGAGATTTGGTAAGTAAGTCTTTGATATACTTAGACTGGGAGAAAAGTAAGGCACCAGTACTTGTCCTTTGAACTTCAATTCCCAAAAAATAGTCAATCAAACCAAGATCTTTGAGGGCAAACTGAGAGTTTAGCTGAGTGATAAGATTCTGAACAAGAAGTACATCACTTCCTGTAATAATTATATCATCTACATAGATGAGCATGAACACACATTGACCACTCTTTCGATAAATGAACAAGGAAGGGTCACACTTGCTGCCAACAAAACCCAGTTGAAATAAGCCACCCTTCAATTTGTCAAACCAAGCCCTTGGTGCTTGTTTTAGGCCATAAAAAGCTTTCTTTAATCTGCAAACAAGAGATTTGTCTGTGGATGTAAAGCCAGGAGGTTGTTGCATGTACACTTCCTCTTCAAGAATGCCATTGAGAAAGGCATTATTAACATCAAGCTGCCTTAGAGACCATCCATAGGAAACAGCTATGGTGAGAATAGTGCGAATGGTGATGGGTTTAACCACTGGTGAGAAGGTTTCATTATAATCGAATCCAGCTAGTTGATGAAATCCTTTGGCAACAAGTCTTGCCTTATACCTGTTAACACTTCCATCAGAATTTTCTTTCACACGAAAAACCCACTTGCATCCTATGGCTTTTCTGTTAGGAGGAAGAGGGACCAAAATCCAGGTCTCATTAGCTTGAAGAGCATCATACTCAGCTTGCATTGCTGAAAACCAGTGAGGAGCTGCCAAGGCCTGGGAAAGAGAGCTTGGTTCAAGGGATGTGGATAAAGCATGTGGTTTAGGAGCTGAACTGAAAGGTAACTGATAATGGTAATCTTTGAGGTAGGTAGGAGGGTGGGAAGGTCGAGTGGAGTGTCTGGTAGGTGCAGATGTGGCTACAGTTTGAGGATCAGAGACTGAAGTAACAGGTTGAGAGAAATGAATAATATGTTGTTCTGTAGGGGACACTGGACTGAAACTGGAAGGAATGACTTCAGACTGAATAGGACAAGGACCATGAGGATCAGAACAAGAGTCATGTATAGTAGGACAAGGATCACGTGTACAAGGATCAAGAGGTGGACTGGAATCACGAGCAACAGGTGTGAGAAGATCATGAGCAACAGAAGCAGGTGCAGGAACTGATGGACTAAGAGGAACAAGAGGAATAACATTATGAACTGGAGGATTGGAGACAGTGGGGGAAGGAATCTCAGATTTGAATAATGACAAATAGGGAAACTTATTTTCATTAAACAAAACATCCTTAGATATGAATATTCTGCCATCTGAGTTGAGACACTTATATCCTTTGTGATTTGGGGAGTAACCAAGAAAGACACGTTCACTAGACCTGAAATGCATTTTGTGATGATTATAAGGTCGAAGAAAAGGAAAGCAGGCACAACCAAAAACTTTAAGGAACCGGTAGTCAGGAAGAGTCTTGAACAGTTTGGTAAAGGGAACAGCAAACTTTAAAGAAGCTGTAGGGAGACAGTTTATGAGATACACAGCTGATATGGAGGCATGATCCCAAAACTTTAAAGGTAGTGAAGCATGTGCAATGAGAGTGAGACCTGTTTCAACAATATGGCGATGCTTTCTTTCAACCACACCATTTTGGTGATGTGTATGAGGACAAGCAATTCTATGAGTGATTCCTAATTGATGAAGAAGTTGAGTAAAAGGACGAAATTCACCCCCTCAATCTGTTTGAATTGCTTTAATAGTGATACTAAATTGATTATTGATTAGAGCATTGAATCGTTTAAACATGGTGAGTGCTTCAGATTTCAGTTTCAAAGGATAGATCCAAGTATATCTGCTATGAGCATCAACAAAGGACATGTAATAGGTATACCCCATTATGGATTTAACTGGAGCAGGACCCCACAAATCACTGTAGATGAGATCAAAGGGTTGATTATATTCAGATGTAGATAAAGAGGATGGTAATCTGTGTGCTTTACCCAAGCAGCAAGAGGAGCAGAAAAATGACTCACTTTTATTGGGAATAGAAATATTACAAGATCGAAGGACATTTTTGAGTGCCTCACTATGTGGATGCCCCAAACGGCAATGCCACAAATTATACATGTAATTGGATCCTATAGATTTGCTATTTACAATATCAGTATTGCTGCTATTGTAACAAGGAACAACAACAGATTCAGAATTAGAAGCCAAAGTGGAATTACAAGTAGGATTACAGGTTGAAGTAATAGAAGACAATAGAGAACTTGTTTGTCTTGAAGAACTGGGAAGTTGGACACCATTGAACTTGTATAGACCATCAGTTCCTAGTGCTCCTTCGAGTAAGGTTTCATGGGATCCCTGTGTTTTGACATAACATGAGAATGGATGGAATTCAAAATAAACATTGTTATCTCTTGCAAACTTACTAACACTGACTAGATTTTTGGTAATTGAAGGTACAAGAAGTAAGTTGTGGAGAAAGAGATTTGTGTGTGGTTTGAGGGGAGATAAAAAGTGTGAAGAACCAATAGCTCTAATGTCCAGACCTTGACCATTGTCAATGAAGATCTGATCTGATCCTGACAGTTGAGAGCTCTGAAGCAGGTTGTGAGGATCAGCAGTGACATGGTGTGATGCTCCTGAGTCAGGATACCAATCCAATGTTTGAGGTTGTGATTGAGGAGTGGGAAAAATACCTTGTTGAGAAACTGCATTGTACTGTGAAGAAGAATTTTGAGCTGGATGTGAGGTGAACATAACTTGTGGAGGTTGAGTATTGGTGGTTGGTCTCACATATGAAAAGCTTTCTGATAGGAGTTAGAATGGAAGTATTGAGGTGCTTCTGGTTCAGGTATATTGGGAGTGAAACTATCATCAAATCGATGCCAGCAGCTTTGAACATTGTGTCCAAATTTATAGCACAACTGACATTGGAGATTGCTGCGACCTCCTCTTCCTCTACCACGATAGGTTCTACTAAAATACCTTCCTCTACCTCTATTTGTTGAAGTGGAGCCACGATTGAACTGCTGATCAAACACATTCGAAACCAGAGGAGGAGGAGTAGCATTCCTTGAACTGTCATTCTGATCAGAATTTGAACTCTTCTGTGCAACATTTACTGTCATGGATTCTGATAACAAAATTTCATTCTGTTTTGCTAACATCATCTCATATGATATGAGTTCAATTCGCAAATCATCTAGAGCATAAGGATTCTCTCTTGCACGAACCGAAGATACAAATGCATTGAATTCTGGTGGAAGTCCATCCAGAATTATTTCAGTGTGTTCATCTACTGAAACTGGATTCTTTATGGCTTTAAGTTCATCACACAATGTTTTAACCTGACGAAGATACTCAACAACAGATCTGTTACCTTTCTTGATGGTTCTAATCTCAGATTTCAGTTGTCGAAGCTTCGAGCGCATAATTCCATGAAACAGCTTATGAATTTGATCCCATGCTTCATAAGCATGACGAACTCCTAGAATCTCATTTAGAATTTCTTCTGACATTGTTGAAAGTAGCCAAGAGAGAAGCATTTGATCTTGTTTTATCCAATCTGTATAAGCTGGATTCACGATTTCTTGAGTAAGATTCAAGCTTGACTCATACTGCATTGGAATCTTAGGATTGACAAGGAAGTGATGCAACTGATGTGAAGTGATGACAGGTTCCACTATTTGACTCCAAAGAAGGAAATTCTTCTCTGTTAGCTTGATAGAGATCTGGTGATGAAACAGTTGAGGAGTCTTGTTTTCTGCCATCGAATTTTGAGTTGAAGCGGAAGCCATGGTAAACGTTTGGATCAGGCTCTCAGTGAGAGAGCTCTGATACCATCAAAGAAGAGATGAAAGAGGAAGCAAGAGAGAAAAAGCAAGAGAAAGAAAACAGAAGGAAACTGAATAACAGCATTGTAATTTCATGATTACAATAGAATACAGAAACGATGGTTATAAAGGGAAGGAGAGGTGCAGCACAAGAGAGAGTAACACATGGATCAAGAGTGCCAGCACATCCTAACAAACTAACCATCCTAACAAAGAAACCAACAGCTGTAACAAACTGAACAGCTGGCAATAACAAACCAAAACAGCAAAGCAAACTATCCATTCCACTTTTACACCACTGATGATCCTCTGATGAAGGCTACAGTTAATACCATAATTCTGAACTCACTCTAAATTGGATAGTCGTGAAGCATGATAGTATATTTCCAAAAAAAATAAAAAAAAATACATGATATGTTTTAACTTTTTAACTCAAGTTTAAGAGCACACTTGTTTTGATCAGAGGATCCAATTTGCAGTGGCCGAAAGCCCTTTTGTCGACTAGTAGCTTGCATTATTAGTTGATATAAGTCATCCCTTGCCGCTAAGAGTTTAAACTTGAGTCTTAATGAAATTTGAGTAAACATCTTTTTTGGTCCCCGGCAATATCCACGAAATCCTTTTTAGTCTCTGGCAATAAAAAAGGACCAAATTGGTCCCTGAAATGACAAAAAAAAGTCAAAGGAGTACTTATTACAATTGACATGAGGACTAAAGTGGCCCTTTTTTTCATAATTTTAGGGACCAATTTGGTCTTTTTTATTGTCATGGACTAAAAAGAATTTCGTAGATATTGCCAGGGACTAAAAAGGGTGTTTACTCATGAAATTTAATAGTCCCTCGTGTCACTTAGTAGTATCCCCCTCTCATGCAATAGTTTTGACTTGTTCCAATACCAATTGAATACCCTCGCCATCCAAATTTTGTAACATGTCTTTGTCAAAATGACTTAGTTTTTATTTTTTATTAGTGTCTAGTTATTCCGCTGCTCATATTTTTTATCTTACAATTTTTTTGTGATAAATACTGCTCAAGTTGTGTGATTTTGCTGAATGGTTAAGATAATTAATTAAGGCACAAAAGGGGGGACGGCTCTTTTTCTCTAGCTTCCATTTTGCACAAACGGAATTGTCTTAAAACATGATAAGAATGACAATAGTTTTAATAAAGGCATAAGCAAATAAATTAGAGCAACCAATTAGATCTTGCCGCCGACCTCCATTAGGAAACATGTCCCATGTATTTAATCACAAGGACACACCCTCGCTTCTGCCATATTTTTATATAACGCAAATAAATAAATAATCGCACTGCTTCTCGGGAGAAAAGGTATTTTCAAGGATGTTAAAACTTAAAAGGGATGGTATACAAATTAGAAAAAGCCAGAAATCAATTAGTTAATGGGAAATATTATTCTTATTTTATATGAGATAGTTATCTTATGTTATCTCACTTAAAAAATCTCATTCTCTCTTTTTTTTTACACCCTTTAATAGTGGGTTTCATTTAATTTCTCTCTATAATATAAAATAACTACTCACATATAAAATAAAAGTAATATTTCCCTTAGTGAATACGAATAAAGTGCATTTTTTCCGCAAGAGGTTTTTGTTGTGTGTTATCAACTTTACATGTTACATATGTACGTGGTATTTTAGTATTTTTTTAACCTTAAATTATTGAGGGATGTTTGGTAGGAGGATTTTTTTTTAGATACCCAAAAAAGCGAGGGTGTGTTTTCAATAATATCATGTTTGGTATCATATTTCAAAAAATTTATCCAGAAAAATTGATTTACTTGGAAACTTGTCTTGTGTGTAAGTTGTGAATGAAAATTTCATCTAAGAATACCATTCATAGGTGATTTTCTTGTATTGATAGAAAAATAGGAAAAAGTAGGTGAAAAAGAAGAAACTTATCTAATATTCCCAGTACATTCTTTACCTACCAAATAGATTTTTGGTAACATTTTTGGAAAATTCATTTTCCTACCATATTCTCATGAATCTTGATTTTAGGATAAAAAAAATTCTTCTCTATCAAACTCCCGTATAAACTAAATTCTTATATAGATTGTATTTTTCTCAAAACAAGGCTTTTTTAAGGGAAAGTTAAAGAGTTAATTCCTCGTTAACTGCTCTGATTTGATCAGAATCTAACTTTAACTATCATTGATGAACCTGATATACTATTCGTGTGGATAAGGTTAATATTTAAGTTTATTATTATAGAACTTGTATAGTGTTCTTATAGGGTTCATTTTTCGCTGCAGCTAAGTTATTTGTATTGAGTTCAAAATAATGTTGCTTTGGGACAAAAATTAAAATATTTTTATAATTTTAATTTATTTCAGGATTATAATAATATTTATCATTATGATTTTTTAATTTTTCAATCCTGAAATGACGTCATTTTAAGAATGAATACAGATAACATATGTACACTCATCGTATAAACATTTTTCTAATCCTTATAATTTATTATTATAAAGTTGGTATATTATTCTTACAAACATGATTAATGATAAAATTTTGATAAACCTGAATATATTATCTTGACAATTAAATTTGCAAGGCTAATTGATTATAAGAAAAAAGATAGCTTGTGCGGGGCTATCAACCTAGAGTTAAGACATGTCATATAACACAATCTCATATATTGTTTTTTTATTTTTCCTTTTCTTTATGGAAACAAAAGAAAATGGAACGGATTAAGTTCAAAGAATATTTATTAACTTAAGGGAGATGTTTCCCTCCTGTTACCGCAAATAAACGCATTTCTCCGGCTGATACATGGAAGGATGTGCTTTACTTAACTTTATTTTTTGATTTTTTATATTGGTGGAATCCATCATTCATGTATCAGTAGGAAATTTAAATTTTTTCATATAACATAACCAACTGATTACCCTTAATTTAATTCAATATCATACAAATTATTCAAGTTTCTCATTATTAGCCCACTCCTAGTAGCTTGACATTGTCTTCTCTTTCATTTGTATTAACAAAAGCAAGTTTATGGGAGAAAATGATATAAACTAATTTAGTTAGTATCATGCGTAAGTTATGTTTTTAATATCTGTCATTAATCTCATTTATATTTAATAATTTATTTTTTTAATTATATAAGTTATTTGATACGATTAGATCAATAACTAAAGGGAAAAGTGTGTATGATTTTAAATGATGTAAAGTTATGTCATTTTAAGTGAGAGAAAGAGATAGATAGAGAGGAGAGAATGAACAAAAAAATATAAAGATGTGGGTCTCACATCTTTGTGAGAGTGAAATGACATAAGTTGTGTCATTTAAAATGACAAACATTTTTCCCATAACTAAAAATGAATGTAATTTTTTTATTCTACATCATGGCCCAAACTAATTTTATAAGGAAAATGCACAATTTAAAGTTTTAAAGCTTAGGCAAAATCATCAAAAATAAATTTTAATACATGAAGCAACTCGACTCCACCCACTAAAATCGTAAGCTGGGCTACTCCAAAATCTCAGGCTGTAGCCAATAAACACTTGGACCATTTTACAAGCTTAAAGCTGGATTCACCATTTTTAGACCCATAGAAGTGAGTGCATGTATTTTATTGTGAGCCCAACCCACCTGGATTGACCCGTTTTAAAAGTTCTATACTCGAGACTGGATTTGAGTGGGGAGAAGTTTATATTCTATTGTTAATTTAAGGATTTGCCTATGCTTCGTAATGAACCTTTTACCTCAACCATCAAAATTGATGGTACCCTAGAAAACAATGACATATCCTTCTACAATAAAATTAAGAAAATATAAATAATGATTTAAATTATAAACTAAATTAAGATTGAGGTTGAAATGGAAAGAGTTTGAACAACTGTAGACATAAGAAATAAGACGAACCCACCGAACCTTTCAATGTTCGGACAAATCTTTAGTATTGCTGTCGGTACTTCTTTTTTTTCTTTCAATGTGGAGAGGAAAAAAAATTTAAAAAGTGAAAGAAAATTTTTCACATTTGTAAAAAGGGAGTACTCACCGTATTTGTCCTCAATTTTCCAACTACTCTATTATTCTATTTTTCTGTATATGTTCCTCGTTATTATGTATCTTCATATAAAACAAGGGGTAAATTAAAAGGAGACGAAGCAAAAAATGAGGTGTAGAAATTTGTTGTTCACAATTCTGATAACTTTTTTGGTAGCACTCGTTAGTCGTTATATACATCACCTCACACTTTATTATATTAATTATTACTGCATGAATATGTTAAAATTTATAGTATAAGCGTGTGTAGCAATATTCTTAGCTCAACAAAAAACTAGCGACGATTATGATAGTAAAGTTACTTTTTTTTTTTTTTTTTAAAGGGCTACTTATCGTTGCCGTTTAAGTTAAGTCCTTTTTTTCTCCTAAATAGTTGGGACTCTTTTTTTGTACACATAGTTAGCACTTGTTTAGTGAGCTTATTTTTTGGGGAAAAAAAAGCTTCTTTATATAAATCTTGTTTTTTGGATATAAAATTTATGAAATACTAAAAAATATTTAACTCATAAAAAAATTTATAATAAAAAAAATAAATTAATATTTTAATCCTTAAAAAATATAACTTGTTCCTAGTTTAATTGTTTATTTTAAATATTTAAATTATTCAAATTTGAAATAAATTACCATAAATTTTTTATATATATTATATTAAAATTCACTTAAATCTCTTAAAGTAGGTTTAGATTGATGGTTTTAAAGAAAATGGAATAAAGGTCAATTTTTTATTTTTTAACTCAGATAATTTATACAATGTTTATAAGCATAATGAATGAATAGAATGTTTCATGATAATTTATTATTTTATTCTTTTCTATTTCTTTTTTTAAAAATTAAATAATATTTACTTTCTCTTTCTTTCGAAATCACATATAAAATTGTTCTATTTATATGCACATATAAAAAAAGTGGGTATTAAAGTGGATTTGGAAATATTTATATGCATCCAATGAGAGGAAGTAAAGTGGACTTGGAAACTTTTACCAAAAAAAAAAAAAAAAAAAAAGTGGACTTGGAAAAGGCTTAAGATCGAATCAGCCGGGGCTTTCTTAGAGATGTTCTGTCAAAGATAAAATTGTCAGATAACCTAAAAAATATTATCATGGCTGCTGTTACAACGTCGAACATCAGCTTGTTATGGAATGGTGAATTAACACCAGCTTTTCTGCCTTCTAGAGGTGTGCGGCAAGGTGATCCCATATCACCTTACTTATTTGTGTTGGGAATGGAAAAGCTCTCACATATGATTGCCAATGTCGTCGGTAAAGGTGATTGGAAACCAGTTAGGGTGGGCAAAGGAGATCCTCAGATATCCCATTTAATTTTTGTTGATGATTTGATGCTATTTGCGGAAGCCAATGAAGAGTAGATAGGTATGATCGTACATTTATTGAATGAATTCACTGTAATTTCTGGGCTTAAAGTGAGTTTGGCTAAAACTAGCATATACTTCTCTAAGAATGTTGAGGATAATAAGGCATAGAAGATTGCGGGTTTGAGTGGTTTCAAGAGAAACAGAAATTTGGGGCGATACCTTGGAGCAATGATGCAGCATGGAAGAGTCTCCAAAGCTCTATTTAATGATATTGTTGATAAGGTCAAGTTGAAAATGCAATGTTGGCAAGCCCAGTGTTTATCAATGGCAGGTAGGGTTACGTTGAGTAAAGCATCCATTTCAACAGTTTCGTTTTTTAGAATGCAGAGTACAAAATTACCTAAATCCATTTGTTAAGAGGTAGAAAAAATCCAACATCAGTTTATTTGGAATGGATCAGATCAGAAAAGAGGAAGCAATATGATTGGTTGGAATACTATAATTCAACCGAAGGAAATGGGAGGTCTTGGAGTGAAATGCCTTGATGTTATGAATAAAGCTTTTTTGGGTAAGTTAGCTTGGCAAATAAAAACAGATCATGATGCTCTTTGGGTGCGGGTTTTAAAGGCAAAATATAATGGTAGAAGAAGCCAGATGGATCTCTTTACCAGTAAAATTGGAGACTCGCATCTTTGGAGGAGTATATGCAAGGTGTGGTTGGAGTTAAAAGACCAAGTCGTGTGGGAAATTGGTGATGGTGCTTCAATCAATTTCTGGACAGATTCTTGGATTCCTAATGTGGGTCCTTTAGTTAATGTTTGCATGAAGGAGCTTAGTGGCAATGACCTAAATAGGAAAGCTAATGAAGTCTTAGATACAAATGGCTGTTGGGATATAAATTTGATTCAAACTTACTTGCCGCACAACATCTTGTAGGTAATCAAAGGGTTTCTTCCTCCTGCAGTTACTGATGTACCAGATTTAGAGAGATGGAGTACGGGGGGTTATGGTTCCATAATGGTTAAGGATGCATATCAGGTTCTTATGCAGAAAGAGTTTCCACCTACAGATCAAATTGTTCCAGAACAAGTGTGGAAGGCCCTTTGGCGTTGGAAGGGTCCAGAAAGAGTAAAAATATTTATGTGGAAGTGCCTCCATCATAGACTGCCAACTCGAACTTGGGCTGCTAAGTGGTCAGATGCGAATCCTACTTGCTTTAGATGTGAGAACGCATATGAGACAGAAATGCATGTGTTGCGAGATTGTGAAATGGCTAAAAGAGTGTGGAATGACTTGTTAACAGGTACAAGACAAACTTCTTTTTATGAAATGAATTGGGTGGATTAGGTGTCATTCAACATAAGTAATGATAGGAAGGGACCCATAAGCCTAAATTGGGAAACAATATTCCTTTTAACCTGTTGGGAATTGTGGAATGATAGAAATGTTGTTTATCATGGAAAGGATGGTAGCAGTGGAAGTTTTATCGTGGGGGAAGGTGCATCGTATGGCTATGGACATTGAACATGCATTAAGTGATAATGGCAATAGGAATAAGGTTGGCATGTTAGTTCAGTTGCAAATAGCTTGGCAGCCACAGATCACGGTTGGATTAAACTAAATACAGATGGTGCAGCCAAAGGTTCTCCAGGAGTAGCAGCTTGTGGGGGTTTATGTAGAGGTTCAGATGGGCGGTGGCTGGGGGCTTTGCCTATCATGTGGGCATTGCATCAGCATTTACGGCAGAATTATGGGGTATACTGAAAGGTTCGGAATTTGTTTGGAACAAAGGGTTCAGGGAACTTATAATTGAAAGTGACTCCATTTCGGTGATCACTTGCTTACCAACAAAGGTAATGTTGTTCGAGAGTCGCATATTGTTACTCGCATTCGGACTTGGATGAACAAAGACTGGGATCTCAAGGCTCAACACATTCACCGTGAAGGAAATCAGTGTGCTGATTGGCTAGCCAACCATTTGATATGTCCTAATCAGAGCTCTATCTACAAGGAGTTTAGTCATGTTTCTCCTGGGGTTAAGTGTTTATTTTTTACTGATATTTGTGCTGTAACTAGCCTTAGGAATGTTCATTTTGTTTAGTTGTGTTTTACGCTATTAAGCCATTTATTTCACCAAAAAAAAAGTGGGTATAATTCACCGAAGAAAAGAGAAAGAAATTCATCTATTATACATCAAACAAAATTATCTAGTATAAGATGAGAAAAAAAATTCATTTAAATTCGAAACAAAATGCAGAGAGAGATAGAAAATGATGGATTCTAATAAATTATAGAATTAAAAAAATAAAAAATGGGAGACGACTTTTTGGAGTTTCTTTCAACAACTGGACACAGAAGAAGCACTGAACTGAGCCGCCACATTGTCCAACAACTCCGTTATTATTGTTTTCTATTTATTATTCTGATTCTTTCTTTCTTCAACATAAGAAGAAGATAGAGAGAATTTTGGAGGAGGAAGAAAAATGGGGTGTGGAAATTTGTTCTTCACAATTCTGATAAGTTTCTCAGTGGCTCTGATAACTTACAACATCATAATTTCAGCCAATGCCCCTTTGAAGCAAGAGTTCCCAGGTCCTTCTCGTCCTTCAATTTCTGTGGATCCTGTGATTAAGATGCCACTTCATAGATCTTCTTCTTCCAAGAGGCTGTTCCACACTGCTGTCACGGCCTCTGACTCAGTTTACAACACTTGGCAGTGTAGGATCATGTACTACTGGTTCAAAAAGTTCAAGGATGAACCTGAATCTGGAATGGGTGGATTCACACGGATCCTTCACTCTGGGAAACCTGACCAGTTCATGGATGAGATCCCCACCTTTGTTGCACAGCCTTTACCTGCTGGAATGGATCAGGTTTTGCTTCTCACTTACACATTCTTCCTGTCACATCACAATTGTGTTTTTTGTTACATGGGTTGGGTTGGGTTTTGTGATGTGACTCTGATTCTTAAAAGAAAAAGAAGAAAATTTCATATGGGTGCTTTGATTTTCGAATAATTTGTACTTATTCTAGGAGAAAAATGGTATCTTGGTCATGCATTTTAGTTTCTGATTTAAATTATGTCATGCTAGTTCCTAGTTCCTACCATAAATGAGTTTGAAAAGTTTAAGGATTAAGTGATAATAATGTAAATTAATAACTGAACTATCAGTAAGATAGATTTTCAGTCAGGGATCAAAATCAAATCACTAGTTTACTACTTATTCTTCTTCTGTGGCAGGGTTACATAGTCCTTAATAGACCATGGGCATTTGTACAGTGGCTTCAACAAGCAGATATTAAAGAAGAGTATGAGATGATTAACTTTAAATTTCTATATTCAAAACTTGGGAATCATTTTTTATCTTCTGGATTTTGGTTTTGACTTTTGTTAGTGCCATTTGTGTTGCATATCAGTTACATATTGATGTCAGAGCCAGATCATGTAATTGTCAAACCTATACCCAACTTAGCCAGAGATGGGCTAGGAGCTGCATTCCCTTTCTTTTACATTGAACCTAAGAAGTATGAGACAGTGCTACGGAAGTACTTCCCTGAGGAGAATGGACCAATAACCAATATAGATCCAATTGGGAATTCACCTGTTATTGTCGGCAAGGTACTTATCAATTAGTTTTCAGTGGTAGTTATGGATACTCTTGATTTTGGGCCACTTTTTAATTTTATATGGAACAATGTTAGGAATCCCTTAAGAAGATTGCTCCCACTTGGATGAATGTTTCCCTGGCGATGAAGAAGGATCCTGAAACTGATAAAGCTTTTGGATGGGTGCTTGAAATGTAATTTTTTTTTTTCCTTCTCTAATCCATATTATCCTTTCTTAAGCTCACAACAACTTGGATTTTTATGTTATTTTGTGTCACTGATATAGGTATGCTTATGCTGTTGCATCTGCTGTTCATGGTGTTCGTAACATATTATACAAGAACTTCATGATTCAGGTTTAATAAGGTTCTCTTTTTTATTTTTGTTTTTTCCACTGTCCTGTATTAAGAAGGTTCTCATATGGTAATATCATATATGTGATAGTGAAATGAGGACCTTTGCTTTATATCCATTACTTTTTAAGCTTAGAACTGTTGGATCGAGTGCTTATCACTAAGTCAAAAGCTATAGCTATTAATTGGAGCGCAACTCTTTCTACTTCTCCCTACCAACCTAGGCGCTATGGTTCGATCTGACTCTAACCCCACACTGGGCCTTGCCAAGGCGGAATATTGGCCTCTCCAACAAGAACATATTTGAGGAAGTCTAGTATCATAACACTAGACTTCAAGTAAAACACAGTAGTCTTGTTCTGCCATTTAAATGAAGGATTTTCTATTTCCTGCATTGGCATGTGGTATTATTTTAGCAAGTCGTGTTGTGAGTCTAGACTTACTATCTTTTTTAATGCTAAGGCCTTGTTTGGAAGAACTTATTTTCAGCAAAAGTTTAATCTACTGCAATAAGTGCTTATAAAGTGGATGAGCTTATCAAAATAGCTTTTGAAACCAACATAAGCTGTTTTGGACTGTGTTTTCATAAGCTAGAAATTGAAGCTTATGAAAATAATCTGCTACAGAAGTTTAAATTGGCTTAGGCATTATCTATTTTTATAATAATTTCTGACTAAATTGAGCTTAATGAATTGTCAAAATTCCATCTCCACGTAAGCATTTTTCATAATATCTATTCAAACACCATTCAACTTATTTTAGACTGCAGTCATGAGTATAAGCTTATTTAGCAAGCTTTACTCAAATACTTAATGAAATTGTTTATCCAAACAGGACCTAAATCATGCACTTAAGTAAAAGAAAAAAAAATTAACATTCTAAAATGCGTATTTTATCCACTCCGTATCCTATATAAAATAGTTTTGCATACTTTGTTTTTGTTAATGTCTTTATCATAATACAGAAATCACATAGAATAGTGCGAGATCAATGCTATAATAATTTTCCCTTTTCAACCTGGACTTTTTTCTTATTATTACAATTTCAAGGCTTTTGGTCAATACTTCATTCTTCTTTGCTTTTCACTGTCTAACAGTCTATATATACTGAATTCATAACAAGCATTCTCTTCCTTCAAATTTACTAGCATTTGTTTTTTTTATTATGCGTGACAGCCTCCATGGGACAAAGAAATTGGCAAGGCATACATAATTCACTACACTTACGGGTGTGACTATACAATGAAGGTACTTTGCTGGGATTGAGCTCCTACACATATTTTGTTCTGAAGTTCTTTGAAGACAGGAAAGGATGAAAAGAAGGAAAACTGATTTATAATTCAATTATCACTCAAAGAACAGGACATCTACATTTTTTTTATCCAAACTGGTTTAATCCTGTTCGAGCACAATCGAACCCATTTTTGGAACAGCTCTCCCAACACCATTTTCTTCATTCTTAAAACTCGAACTCAAGACCTCTGGTTGAAGGGAACAAACTCCTTGCCATTTAAAGCAATGGTTGTTAGTTTTTGATTTTATTGCTTAACTTGTTGCTCAATGTATGATGTTGAATATTCAGGGTGAGCTAACCTATGGAAAGATTGGAGAATGGAGGTTTGATAAAAGATCTTATGATCATGTTGCTCCCCCCAAAAATCTGACAATGCCACCACCTGGTGTTCCAGAAAGTGTGGTATGTTTCATCTCCCTTTGTATTTAATAGTGTGGTTATTTTGTTGAGTTTCCTTCATTTTTCTTTTTTACTTTTTTTTTTAATGGTTCTAAAGCTATAGTGAGCATTCATTTCCATTATTCTATTAGGGTGTTGCTATGGGACCCTGGTTTTTTAGCTATCGGTGCCCAGTATAAGTTGTTTAACATCTATTTTTTGTTGGTTTGAAAGCAAACATTTGGATTCCATTAAATATAATCAAAATAATAAATATTTGAAAACTAATGAAAATACTGGTTCCGGACTAATCCCCTCGGTCATTTGGGTGAATTCTTGCACACTAATCGTGCCAAAATGTTGTCATTACTCATTAGAAGAAACTGGCGAATGACTGATGAATCAAATCACATTATTGGTGAATGATTAACCACTGATTAGCTAGCTAGTTCTTCTTGATGTAAGCAATGATCTAAAGGCCAGTTTTAGTGGCTGAGAACCAAATCTCGTATATTGTTGATTTAGTGGGTACGTTTTGTTTTCAATTTGCACACGTAATGCACTATTCAAATTTCGGAAAAAGTTCCCATGAGTGAGCTGAAAAATTTGCAGTACCCTATACCTATAAATAGGGGGCTTGCAAAATGGTTTCATCATTCCACAAAAATCAGAGGAAATATTAAAAGTGTTTCTTTGAGTGTTATTTTGAGTTAGGTGTATTTTCTAATATAAGAGAGAGATATTATTTTCTCCTTGTATTTTAGAGAAATGTTGTAATTTTTTTCATTTAATGATCTTTCTTGATTTTTGCTTGTAGTTTTTCCTAATTGTGTTTTTCATGTAAATATTGTGTCACTTCAATTAGCATATTTGTTTACACCGTTGGTGTCAAGAAAAGTGATAAAAGACATAGCCTTAAATTCAGTGATTAATTAATTAATCACCATTTCTTAGTATGAAAAGACTCTCACTAGATTTACACTTGCGTGGCCAATTGATGTGGTTAATAGTATCTTGAAATTCTTATTTCTCTTAACTCTATTTTAGATGCATGATACTTTGTTATCTAACAATTCTCTTCAAGCAAACATTTTGGCTTAGGTTGGCTTGTCAATTAAACTTTTCTAATTTTTTTCAATTCGTAAGGTGAGGTTTTATGACTTTAAGAGCACAAGGGGCGTGGCCTTCTACTTTAGGTTTCCATGTGATAATAGTACATGGGTGGATCATACTTTGCAGTCGTCTTTCAAATTATGTAGATTCACACCTTGAATACATTTCCTCCGAGATTCTGTTATGAATGATTGTGATGTTTGAGAATTGAGACCATTTGGAGAACTTTTACAATTGAGTTGTTACTTTTTACAGGTGACTCTTGTGAAAAT
This sequence comes from Gastrolobium villosum, assembly GCA_032173675.1. Lineage (NCBI taxonomy): Eukaryota > Viridiplantae > Streptophyta > Magnoliopsida > Fabales > Fabaceae > Gastrolobium > Gastrolobium villosum. Next base: position 20,409 of record JAVKPL010000600.1, read on the forward strand.
GGTGAATGAAGCTACAGCAAATATTCCAAATTGGTGGTCATAGTAGCCCTAAAGGTTGTTACAGTCGTCGGAGAATACTTTGGACCTATGCTTGTTGACATGGATGTGCAACGTACAAATCTCTGTTTATGTACTTGTGTAATGCTTCCCATATAGATTGTATGATAAACCTGAGGATGTGACACTGGTGCTTAATAGGAAACGTTTCGTTCGGTCGCTGTTGTGTAATTTGGGTTTTTAGTTGAAATTTGCTTCATAATTTCATCAATTCATGAAGTTTTCAAGGCGTCTGTAAATTGTAGCTAGTTAAAACCAATACAAGGGGAACCTTGAATTTTAGTGGCCCCCGGGGTATGTCAATTACAAAAGCATGCGCTCAAAATTTTAGCTTGCGAGGGTAGATCATGTTGCAAATGCATGCTAGTTATATAGAAGGTTTATCCTTCTAAAACTCCAAACGGGAACTTGTACACATTGCAATTTTGTGTGTAAAGAGGCAATATGTTTAAGCGTCATGAACACTACAACTTTGGTCACAATTTAATACCCATGGGAATGTGCACGTAACAAGTCATACATATTATTTACAATTACTAGTCAGTTCAAATAGCGCCTGCAATTTTTTGAATTACAATAACATGGAATCTTCTTTCCTTCATCTTCGTGGTTAAAGTGGTAATCATATGTTATCTCTTCACCAGGAAATATGTCCCTCTCTGCAAAGAAGACAACCTTCAAAACCAAAAGCCACTTAGTTTTCTCATCAGTGTGCATTCATAATAGAAGATGAAAGCTGAAGCCATGTCGTCTCATGGCTATAATTGTTCATTATGCCTTGGATTGACATGCAAATGGTCAAAAGTTGAGAGGGAGGACGTGCAGCAAAAAACACAACTGAAAAACATTCAATCCTCAAGGTTTCTATATATTCTACTTTAAGAAAACATTTGCCAACAAATCCCACGCAAGTATCCTTGTTCTAATCATGAATGTAACAGCTCTACATTTATCATGGCAATCAATTGGTGCCACTTTTTTTAATAATCAAAACTTATATGCAGGAATAGTTCAACGAATTCAGTAAATTGATTCATAAGCAAACAGCAGATTACCTTCTTCTCATGCCTTACAGTAATCACTTTTGCCACGCAATTTGGCTGGGTATGAAAATAAACATTAGTTAGAAGGCCGAATTGGAGTACAAATGGAAACAGCAGCTATTGTTAAAAACATATTACATTGACTGAAACTTATAATGGTCATACTATTAGTTATATCAAGGATAGATGAAATAATTGCTTATAAGGAAGAGTTCGGAGAGCCCAAATATTATGCAGAATGCAATTAGCAAAAAGATCGATTAGAGTTAGGTTTCTGCTTGTTCATGCCCATGAATTTTTTTGAACAAAATCTCCAAAACTTTTTACATAATTTGAGAACACTACCCCAAACTACTTCATAACAAGCCATAAATCTTAGGAACCAACAACCATATGCATAGAGAAAGGCATTAATGAGTGTACATTAAAGTTGACAAAAAGTAAAAATGAAATGAACAATTAACAAAGGCAAAGTCAAATTTTGGAGTAATATATACCAGGCATGAGTGATTAACAAAACGAGCAATCCCCCCTTTCCTTGTGGCATCAATAATATGTTCTTTGTCTATCCTGAAGAAGTAGCAGGCACTCTTGTATTGAAGTTTCCTTCCAGATTGATATTCATTTTCTCTTTTATCAGCCACACGTAGCCCTACAATTTCTCCAACATACTCGACAACCTATGGAAGCATGAGAAACACGTCATATTTATATTCATAGTGAAAGGGACATATAAACATCTTAAAGGCCAGCATCATACCATTTCACCCTGGGAAATGAACCGAGAAGTGTAAAGACCAAGGGCATGTATCCCGGATTTGTATACAACAAGGTGTCTCCAACCCTTTGCTTGTTTGTACCGAGTATATTCCTTCTGCAGATAGTAGGGCATTAGATACTCAGGACAACAGGCTGAAGCTTACCCACAAAAATTAGGATACCACCTAGGTATACAAAAATAACCTTCAACTTAATATTACTTGTTTTCAAAGGCCTAAACTCTCAGTTCAGTTAAAGTAAAAAATCCACAAAATGGATATGCAATTTTTGCTTGAGAAAACTAAAAATTTGATTTTCATGACTTGAACACAGGGTTTTATATTAGCCTCGCATATAACAGAAAACACAAACTAAAATATCAATCAGCTACTGACCAGCAAATAAAATTTTTATGCAGCTATATCAACAAAACAAATCTTAATAACCATAAGAAATTGGGGGCTATATATACAACATGAGCATACCCGACAATCATGCTCAATCTCTAAATCAGGAAATTTTGGGAGTCCCTGCGAACACATTTTCTGCCCATTAATGTGAATCCAAGCATTTAACTGCTCCTCAGGAACAAGGCATCCACCATTGTCTTTCAAGGCACTGTAACGATTATTCTGAAAACCATCCCATCTCCGACCCTTGTAACCCTAGATAATCCAGAAGACGTTAATATCTTAACATGCCAATCATTGGAAATATTAAAAGAACACTCACACGACCCTCCACTTCACTCTAGATAAATCCCAGAAATGTCACAAAATACCTGTGTCCTGGCACAGGTGAATTCCTTTTCTTCTGGACTGTTGCTCGTCTCGTCATTAGGATCATATATGGACTGACATTGAGGGTCAATAGCATGAAGCACACATCTTCCATAAAATCCAACCTTCTCATCATCAACACCCTCAGTCTCACTTTGCAACAGGTTCTGCAAAAGAAGTTGAAAAGCAACTGTCATTGAAGCAACAGGTTCTGCACTCATGAGTATAGTTTTCATGTATTCATTTACTGCATATTTCATAATAAATGCTTAAAACTCAGATTAAACATAACTACCACCCAATAAAATGCTCAACAACTCATCCTGGGTATCAAACCAAGGGAAAAAATATGGCTACCACAGTAATGCCCAATTGTCATCCCACAAAACTATTTGCACTGTTAACATAATGAAATCTTATCAAAATGACCTGCAATTCTGCAAAGCTTTTGCAAATAACTTGTCAAACCAAGAAAAGAGTATAGATGATGGACATGGGGCAGAGTTATTTATCATGGACTCAAGGAAATTGCAATTTGTTATGATCCAATTGTAAGGATGAGACTTATAGTCCAACATCGAAAACATAAGGTTTTGATGTAGGGTTTATATGGACTTTAGGCTCTTCTACCTTACATGCTAGCTTTTGGGGTGAGGCTCTCCAAGGATCATATCAATTGGAATGAGATCTTCCACTATGTCTCCAAGTTGCAATTGAGCAGCGCGACTGGTGACGCTAACAAAGCTGACATTGCAGTATTCGTCCAAGACTAATAAAAAATTAGCGCCAAGCCAAGCTGCGTGGGCATCGGGGCTTAGGGGTGGTAAACAAACCAGAGGCCTTTGGCTCCGCTCGTGAAGGTCTGAGCTTACATGTCTAAAATTGGTTGTTAGAACCAAGCTTTGACTTGTATAAAAGCTCGTTTAATAAAAAGGCCTCGGGCTCCAATTCAAAAGCTCGACCTTAAAGCCTCTCAGGCTGGCCTAGTATATTAATTTTTAATTTTACGTTATATTTTTTATACTACTTGTAATAGCTCTTTCTCTCACATCAATCCATTTCACCCCATTTTATTGGTTAAACAAATTTTTTGAATGATTTTGTTCTATATTATGATGTTTAGATATACATTGAATTTATGAATATTTATGAAATTACTAGTGTTGTTGATTATATATTCTGTTTGAATAAATTTTTGTTGTCTTATTTTTTTAAAACAGGATAAACCAGGCTTTTATTTTTTGTAAATAAGTCAGGCAGGCCGATAATTATACTCATAACATGTAACAGGCTTAGGCAGGCTGACACATTTAAACACAGGTTTAGCCTTTTAAAATCAAAGCTCAGCTCGACTCGGCTCTTTAACACCCCTACCGGGGCTAGAAAGTGTGGTGAGATATAACGATCCAATTGCAAGGTACAGGAGTTGGAGTCCCACATCGGAAGAAAAACTGGGTCTAACCCTCCACAATACTAATAGTTTTCCTCCAACCCGTCCTATAATACACCATTCGTCAATCTATATCTCACGTCATTAAGTCTTGTTTTACTACTTTCCCCCGTGGAAGTTTCGGCCGAACTCTTCCTCTCTTTGCATCAAGCTTTTGGTAACAAATTTTTGTTCTTACCGGAGCATTAAGGGGTCTTCGCATTATGTGCCCACACCACCTCAATCTATGTTCTCTCATCTTTTCAGCCATTAGTGCTACTCCTACCTTTTTTCAAATATCTTCATTTCTTATCTTATCCATCCTTATATGACCACACATCTACCTTAACATCCTCATTCCCACTACTCTCATTTTATGCTCATTTTATTTATGTGCTAGCCAACATTCACCTCCACATAATATTAGTTGAAAAAGAGAGTCTTATTGATAAAAAATTGTATATTACATCTGTAAAATTGCTCTCTGTTGAGATATATAAAACCATTAATGTAGCATCACCCATCAGCTTAAGCTTTGGGGTTGAATTGGTTCTTTACATGGTATCAGAGCCTCGTGTTCCAGGTTTGATCCTCACCGCCCCCCACTTTCTTTCTAGAGGAATTTCTTTCTTCGCACAAGTAGGTGGGCCTATGCATTGTCCACCCTTCAAGCCCAGTGGGCTCTCGTGTGATGGGGCGTGTTGAGATATATAAAACCATTAATGTATCCTCACCCAATAACTTAAGCTTTTGAGTTGAATTGGTTCTTCACACACTATTTAAAGAGACTACATAACCTAATGGGCTAAGCCCAAAGAAAATTCTAGAATGGAAAATTAAATAAATAAACAAATACAATTATTTACAACACTCCCCCTCAAGCTGAGGAATAGATATTTATCATTCTCAGCTTGCTAGTAAACTCTTGAAAACTTTCTGTGGGAAGTCCCTTTGTCAGAATATCAGCTACTTGACATCCAGAAGGGATGTACGGAGTGGTGATCAACCCGCTATCAAGCTTCTCTTTGATAAAATGGCGGTCGACCTCAATGTGCTTAGTCCGATCATATTGAACTGAATTATGAGTTATACAAATGGCGGACTTATTATCACAAAACAGCTTCATAGGTCCTTCACATCTTATTTTAAGATCACCAAGTATAATTCTCAACCATAATAATTCACAAATGCCTCGAGTCATAGCTCGAAATTCAGCCTCAGCACTCAATCTGGCAATCACGTCCTGCTTCTTACTCCTCCATGTCACTAGGTTACCACAAAGAAACAACATCGGTATAACCAGTGGTATATCGACGATCAGTTACGGATCCAGCATAATCAGCATCGGTATAAACTTCTAAAGAGAGATTACCATTACGTCGGAACAACAGTCCTTTGCCAGGAGTGGCTTTAAGATACTGAAGAATTCTCTCCACTGCCTACATGTGTTTTTCTTTTGGATTATGCATGAATTGACTTACAATACTGACAGCATAAACATCTAGTCTAATATGAGCCAAATATATCAATCTCCCAACTAACCACTGATATTGTCCTTTATCAACCGGAGGACTCTCCTCTTCATAACTTGTGATTCTGCTCAAAAGGAGTACTAGAGGGTTTACACCCAAGTTTTCCCGCTTCTTTAAGAAGATCAAAGACATTTTCTCTGGCTGATAAAAATTCCTTTCTTTGAATGAGCCACGTCTATCCCTAAGAAATATTTCAATCCCCCAAGATCTTTAATTTCAAACTCAGAGGCTAGCCGTGCTTGTAGAAAATGTTTCTCCGTAATATCATCGCATGTTATAATAATATCATCAACATATACAAGGAGCACAATTAACTTCCCATCTTGGGAGTGCTTGAATTGTGTGTGATCTCTGACTCTGTTTATATCCTAAGGCCAGCATAACCTTAGTAAATCTCCCAAACTAGGCACGAGGAGATTGTTTCAATCTATACAAGGCCTTTTTTAACTTGCAAACTTCATTTCCTCCATCCATAGTGCCAAAGCCAGTTGGGATTTCCATGTAGACGACTTCTTCTAACTTACCATTAAGGAAAGCATTTTTCACATCAAATTGATTCATATCCCAGTTGTAATGGGCAGCAAGGGATAACAAAGCTCTCACAGTATTCATCTTTGCAACTGGGGCAAAAGTTTCTTCATAATCAATGCCATAGGTCTGAGTGTAACCGTTGGCAACTAACCGAGCCTTATATCTCTCAAGAGTACCATCAGAATTATATTTCAAGACATAAACCTATCTGCATCCTACTGTTTTCTTTCCATCAGGTCTATCAACAACCTCCTATGTTTTATTTTTCTCCAAGGCATTCATATCTCATCTTGCATAGCTCGAGCCCAATTCTCATCTTTTAATGCTTCATGTACTGATTTTGGGATTGAGAGAGAATTTAGTGCTGAAATAAAGCTTTTGTGGTGCACAAAAAGATTAGTAGAAGAGACAAAAGAAGAGATAGGCAGTTGGTACAAGATCTTTTCCCTTTTCTTAAGGCAATAGGTAAGTCATCAGAGGTACTGGGTAAGCTATCAGAAGCAACAAGCAAATCATTAGAGGCAACAATATTAGGTTCAAAAACAAGAGAAGTAATGATATTAGGATCAGAAACAAGATATTCAGGACTTACCAGTGGTTCAGACGATTGAGATAGTTGGTGAAGCAGTGTGGGCTGCTTTCTCCGATGATATACCAACTCAGGCGTCACAATATTAGGGTCAAACACAGAAGAATCAAAAACAAGAGGAAGAGGAGTAGGAGAAGACATGGAAGGTTCAGACTCAGAGATAGAAGGTGATGAATCTACTGAAAAACTGCTCTCCCCATCAAGATGAGGTCTTCGGGAAAAGGACTCAGATTCATGAAATCTGACATCCATTGAGACAGAGAATTTCCGACTAGTAGGATGATAACACTTGTAGCCTTTTTTATCAGGGGTATAACCAAGGAAGATACATTTGAGAGCCCTATGATCCAACTTACTGCAAATATGTTTATGAACATGGAGAAAAACAACACACCCAAACACTCGTGGCTGAAGACTAAATAGAGGGAACAGAGGGAAAGAATGAAGTCATTGAGTGAATAAGACTTACATTGTCAAGGACCCGAGAGGGCAAGCGGTTGATTAAGAATGGCATCTCCCCAGTAGCACTTGGGTACATGATTATGAAAAAGTAAGGTACGAGCAACTTCAGGAAGATGACGATTCTTCCTCTCTCTCAGCAACTCCATTTTGTTGAGGGGTGTCCACACAAGTAAGTTCATGAATCATGCCATGATCTTGGATGAATTTGGAAAGACGCTGATTGACATATTCGGTACCATTGTCGGACCTTAGTCTTTTAATTCTCTTTCCAAATTGGGTCTCAATCATTTTATAAAATCGAAAGAATAACTATAGTACCTTAGATTTTTCATGAGGAACTTTAGAAGGACCCCAAACATCAGAATGAACAAGATCAAAAGGCTCAACATTTTTAATGGTACTAGAAGGAAAAGAGACGCGATGGTGTTTAGCAAACTCACAAACATCACAATGAAAACACTCAACAGACTTAGACAACAATAATGATGGAAATAAAGACTTAAGAAAACGAAATAGAGGATGCTCCAAGCGTTTATGATGGAGTCAAATCAAGCGTTTATGATCCTTAGCATACTTTGCAGAAGATTCTGGCACCAAATAGTACAGCCCACCTTGCTCCTTAGCACCCCTGATTGTCTTCCCCGTGGAAAGATCCTGAAAAAACACAATGAGTAGGGAAGAAAGTTACAGTGCAATTCAAATCTATGGTAATTTTATGGATAGAAAGAAGATTAGTGGAGAGTTTGGGAACATAGAGAACATTTTGGAGATGTAAGGCAGGCAGTAAATATGTTACCGGAACCCGCAATTGATGTATATGAGCCATCAGCTACGGCTATTGTATGGGTGCCAATAGTAGGGTTATAAGAAAGAAAGGAGTCAGCATAACAAGTCATATGATGAGTAGCACCAGAATCGATAATCCAAGAATGTTTAAAATCAGTACAAGAAGAAAAGAATGAGCAGTGGAGCTCATACCAATCATAGCCAAAGCACTAGTACTAGTTTGCTTACTCGGAGAATCAAGCATAATCTGAATCCACTCCAACTCATCTCGGCGAATAGAAATAAATTCCGATGATGCACCATTTGAACTCGTCATAATGTTGAGGTGAAAATCACACAGACGCAAATCCAAATTCTATCTAACTGAAGAGAAAACATAGATCTGGAAAGAGGAGACAAAACCGAGCAGTTCTGTCCTATAACAGTTTTTTTCTGGCGTGAACAATGCGCGCAATGAACAGTACCACGGTAGAAAAAAAGTGAAACAAAGATCCTCTCGATCCAAAAGGTCCCCGGAAAAAAAAATTCCATGGCGGCTTGATGGCGATGAGAGGCAAACAAATAGGGTTCCGCTTTGAAAGCGGCAGTCGCGGAAGCAGAGCCCTCAGAATCGAGAGCTCTGATACCAAGTTGAAAAAAGAGATAATCTTATTGATAAAATTGTATATTACATCTGTACAATTGCTCTCTTTTTAAAGAGACTAAATAACCTAATGGGCTAAGCCCAGAATAGAAATAAATAAATAAACAAATAAAATTACTTACAACAGTTTCAATCAATGAATAAACAGCGTGCCTTGCATTCAATTTTATCAGCTTAAGTTGTTAATATGACATATAACATGTCATGAAATTATAGTGTACAAGTTAAATAACTACACCGGAAGTACACACAAAATAATCAGATATAGAAGCATTGACCGCTAATACGGAACCAGGTACTTCTAGTGCAAGTGAATCATAGATCCCAAAAAAAATTCTTCGTGGTATATTTTGGCTTGAGTGATAGAGAACTGCCATCATTATTAGAGAACTAGTCTTACAAATAAAAGTTATAGTTTTTAAAATAGTTTAATTAAAGACACCAAATCAAAATCAGAAAGTTGTATGGTGTAAACCTCCAAATATCAAAAAAGAAATACCTTCTGATGAGCGCACCAAGGATGAAACTTGACAGAGCAATCAACAATCCTGCACTCTATACAAGAACCGCCTGATCGATTGCAAATGGAACAAACCTGGGAAAAGTAATGTGGTGAAAACTTGGGCAAATATCAAAGGCCACAAAAAAGTGTTAAACAACCGTAAAATAAGTTTTGACCTTTCATGTATTTCTTAAGTCAGATCTTGTAGACACAATAAATTCTTCATTCCCATATTTTATAAATAATATAACACCATTTCCTCTATTTCAACTCTATATTTTGTATGTAGGAGGATTTGGAGTCCCGTGTTAATCCTTAACGGACTAAGACTTGCTACTAAATACTAAGCCCATATGAAAGACCCAACAATTAATCCAAGGCTTACCATCATAAGCCCCTTACTGTGAAAATAAGCATAGTAAATTGAACCTGAGTACTACAAAAAGGCACTAATTTGTGAACTTTTTGGAAGGGGTGATGCTTAACTTTATTAAACATTTCCTGCTCTATAACGAGACAAAGGAGGAAATAAAGAAGTTCAAGGTGATTAACTATTTAATAAAAGAAGGGAAGAAGTACGATTCATTATTTTATGAATTAGTCTCTGTATGTATGCCACTGACATCTGCAATACTAAGATACAGTGGATATAGTACAGCCATAAATGAATCCAATGGAAATCATGAAAAATACCATGTAAACAGACTACAATAATCATACAAAATTACCAATAACGTCTAAAGTATCAGAACCCACTGAGAACAATAATGCTTGCTGCGTTACTTCAGAAATTGGTTAACACAAACAGTTGAGCAATATAAGATTTCAACTAAAGTATTTCTTTTGGGTACTCACCACGTCTGCTCTTGGACATGAAACACCAGATACATCAAAAGCACTCATGGTGTCAACATTGGGGCATCTTGTTCCAGGAGTCCAAAGCCCACAAACCATATGAATCCACTGCTTAACAGTTGTATCAAAAACTCCGGCTGTAACGCTGTTATGTACCTTAAAATAAGTACCAGAGTACAGAGTGTGTTGTATGTGATTTGTAGGCATCTCAACTTTCAACAGATCTGTTGTTGATTTATCAACATTTTCAAGCCTTAAAACACATCTTCGGTCAGCTTCAAGTCCAGATTTTGAGGAATGAAATGCATCTACTTCCTTTTCATAAACCTCATGTGAATTTGTACACCCATGCATGCCATCTTTTTCAATATTCCAAGCTTTTAGGAGGCTTTTTACAATGGTGCGACTCAGTATCGCTCGAGTCATGGCTCCACCTCCATAACCACATAGGACACAAGCCTTGATGTTGAACCCACACAAAACAAAAAGAATGAAAAAAATAGTTGAATTAGTTTCTAAAGAAGGAACTAACATGAGCATATTGGAAATTCATATTTCATAATGGCTATATACACAGTAGCAGATGAACAATAGTAATCAGGTATCCATGATTAATACTTGATTGACTTCATCTTTTGGCATACGAGAGAGAGGCCAAGACAAAAATTAATATAAGGGATATAAAAATTTGGAAAGAGAACTGAATGGCTTCATGTAGCAAAGCACAAAAACAAAGCAATCCTAGATCAGGACTGACAAATTGAATGGAAAAATCAAAATGCTTATTGGATTAAATATCAATAAATATACAATATCTTTTGAGTTTGTTCGGCATGGTCTGCAACACCAATGGCCTTTTTTAGGTAGTGTGGAAATACCATAGCAAGCCTGATGCACCTAATAAACAAGATAACAGAGACCGTATCAGACTCTTATTTCAGAGAAAAATATGAGCAGTTTAATAGTTGAATATTTTTAGAAATTCTACATACTCTAATTAGACATCGACCACACTCCAACAAACAGTTAATTTTATCATTGCTCGAGCTTCGACACACACAGCAGAAAGCAACTGAATTTATGATGGAGATGCTCATGTGTTCTTGAACATAGCTGCAAGAGCAATGTGATACAAGCAGTGAGAATAACTAAATGCACCCACAAGAGAAATCCTAAGCATTTTAAACGAATATTGCTAACACAGAATAAGCAAATAACACAATTTTTGATTTGCTGACTTTCTACTTTTTGAGTTGCACAAACCATGCTCCCTATCTTCAGCATACTTCAAAATATCCTTCATTTTGGTTTCTGGCGTGCATTTAAAAACCTTTGTTAGGGGGCATTTCTCAGAAAATTAATTCTCAACATATATACAAATAGCTATAATATTACAAGGGTGCATAAAAGAGACTAAGGAAAGTAAAGCATTGAACCATATTTCAAATGATAAAGAGTAAATGCAGGTTTATATATAACAATCTATACCAATTTGCAACAAAATAAGTATAGATGGTATAATAAAGCATCACAGATATGTCATCAATATGTGTGTGTGTGTGTGTGTGTGTGTGTGTGTGTGTGTGTGTGTGTGTGTGTGTGTGTGTGTGTGTGTGTGTGTGTGTGTGTGTGTGTGTGTGTGTGTGTGTGTGTGTGTGTGTGTGTGTGTGTGTGTGTGTGTGTGTGTGTGTGTGTGTGTGTGTGTGTGTGTGTGTGTGTGTGTGTGTGTGTGTGTGTGTGTGTGTGTGTGTGTTATATTCTTGATGGAGTCACAAAACACATACAGTAGAATAATGACAGACAATTAAACCGAAGTATGTAAGCCAGCATTTTAGCCAGGAATGCACATTAAACTAAACTACTCCAAATATGTGTATCTCATCATTCTTTCTTAGCTCCTTTTTAATTAATTTACTCAAACAAAAGACTTTTCTGTGGGTGGGGGAGGTTTGGAGGGCTACACAAAACTAGACAAGCTCAAAAGAACAGGTTCTAAATCAGTTGCCAATAAGTAAGAAGGAAATTGTAGCCAATCAAATACTCCTGATCTGTAACAAGAAATATAGTATTTTCAATTTTTCATTGATGTTCCCCGTTTATACTGGCTTTCTCAAAATTGTGAGTAGGAACGAGAATGCTAATATAGCATGTTTTATCGCACAATTGAAGTTAGGCTTCAAATGATCAAAACTTATTATTGCCCCCTTGAATGGATATATAAAAACTTATATACGGCTCCAAAATGAAATATCAACTACCACTGGTATACTTTTGTTATAGTTCCACATCATCCTAACTGCATGTTTCACCCTATAATGCATGTTAGGCTTCAAATGACCAAAAAGAATCCCCCCCCCCCCCCCCAACCAACGGATATGAACCTATATTTGGCTACAAAGGAAATATCAACTATCACTGGTATTACTTTTGTTAAATTTCAAGATTATTAACAGTGAAATAACCTGTAAATTTCCGCTGATGCCTTTTGTTATAATCATGACTTAAGTACAGAAAAGTCTTGCAAAAAAATTATGTAACTTCACTCAAATTACCTTTAACAGTGAGTTCATAAATGCTACGCTGTTTCCGAATTTCCTTGCTCTTCACCTTCAATGGAGCATCGGCTCGATTTACAATACTATCACATACCTTAGATTTGGTATCTTTCTTCCCTTCGCAAATAACAAGTGGCTTGCTGCCCATCTCCAAATCTTCCATAGACATATCAACATTTGTTTCATTACAAATTATTGTATTTACGGTTTCATTGTCTTCCATAGTTTTACCAGATTTGCCACTGCAGTGCCCACTACTTGTTCCAAAGTTCAATCTCTTCCATTTCTTTTTTGAAGTCACCCTAGGTTTTCCATTAGTAGGGACCATACATCTTTTGGAAGCTTTGAGAACCTTGCTGAGAGAGACAATTTTTGCAGGCTTTGGCACTTCTATAGACAATTTTCCACTAGATATTTCACCATATTTTCCGCATACTACTGGCCTTATGATTCTATGAGCATTTGCCATCCTGCTAGAGAATGGCCTCAGCTTAGCATTTTCAGGTTCCTCATAGTCTGTTTCTTGCATTTGAAAATGCCCAGAACAATCAGAAGTGAAATCCTTTCTTAATTTCTTTATTCCAGAAATTTCAGGCAATGTGTGAAACTCAGCATCAGAATTTGATTCAGACTCATAGATATCTTTCTCGTTGCGATGCTTGCTCAGATGATTCTTACAAGAGAGAAATTTGGATGAAAATGCTGAGTGTCTTTGTTTGGTACTAGGTTGAACAAAAGAAGCCTTGATGGATGATCTTTGCTGGCTGGATGAAAAGCAAAGTTGCATTTCTTTGGACATATTGGAAGGGGAATTAAAAACTTCAGTACTGTCACCATTCTTGTTATGCAATAACGAAGGAATTCCAGAAGACAACGAAGCATCTAGAATCCTCACCTCATTTCTCTTTCGCTTTTTTCCTTTAAAGCCCTTCTTGACTTTTTGAGATTGATTGGCTAAATGAGCAGAAAGCATAGTACGATTTTGATCCCAGCCTTTCTTCCATGTCAAAGAATCTAACAATTTAAGGTCATCAAGGAGACTACGACATGGCTGATCATTTAAGACACTCAGATAACCTTTTTTCAAGTAACTCTCACATGTCGAACCCAGAAACTCAGCACTTCTTTCACTTTCAACAATATCAGATGACCAGCCTTTATCAATTCCTGACCCCTCATCAACTACAAGGTTGTTGACATACCCAGTGTCTACATCATCAACAATAGAAGAATCAACCTTGTTGACCTCCACAGATGCCTGAGTAACCACAGGAGCAGAACATCCAGAAGAAACATTAGAATTTTCTTGCTCTTTCAACAAGTCTTCCATATCAATAGTTCTTCTGCAGCGCTTAGCAGAAATGGTTCCATTTTGAACACCATCTTGTCCTTCCCAATCCAAAACAGTAGCTGTCTGATCTAAAGATGCTGCATCAGAAACTGCTTTCCTGACCTTACTTGGCACATCTCTCCATTGAGGTGTATGGGAGTCTATTTTGACTGAGTCTTGGCCATTTAACTTCCCACCTTGCTCGAAGTGGACATTTTCAACTTTCGAAGCATTCTGATCTCTACTAAACTTTGAAGCTACCTTCAAAGAAGTCTTACCACTGGCATTTGCATTTTGTTGTTTATAGGTATAATGAGATGGTCCAATTCCTGAGAAAAAATTGCTTCCTGAACAGTTTACCCGTGCAGCACAAGTGTATTTGCCTACCAAATGTATATCTGATGGTTGCTCATAGCATTTTTCACAAGCACTTGATCCAATATTATCTTTGTTTATTCCAAGGCTGAAACATCAAATTGGGGAGAGAAAAAAGGAGGAATTTTTTTTGGTTAGAGGTGTGGTTTTCAGATGTAGGAAAAGTTTGCAAAAAATAGTATAAATAGAACCCAGGTTTTTGATCTGACAAGATGTAATAAAGAATGGAAAAAGAACGATGTTTGTGGATCAATAGCCAAGATGACATGCACAACACAGAAACACAAGCAGCCAATTTTTAAACAGTTACCAGTTTTAGGTGTTATCCCAGCATACAGAAAACTGCAATACCCTTGTTCTTAATATATTCCTGCAGTAGAATTAAATGTTCAAAATCTTAATATATTCTTGCAATAGAATTAAATGTTCAAGCTCCTTTCTCCTTTGCTTATTTGTCCCTCTAAGGATGATTTCACCTGTTTATATCCATCAATGTGTTTGGAAACAAATAATTTCACATTCACTTCACATGCCAAACTTTTACAGTCAATGACATTTAAAATCAATTTATGCAAGCTTCTGAGGAGAAAATTACTCAATAAAAATGCTTGAAAAGAAATTATAAGAAGAAGAAAATCTGCTCCAGTTTCAACAAGTGTGATTCAATCACCTCAAAGCTGGCTCTTCACTTTGAAGATCATAGAATTGTTTACATTGTGATTCCTTTTCTTGAGAATGTAAAGGTATTGGCACCAAGGCAGAGAGACAACAGTATCTGTTCAAGCCTGTAAGAAAGATAACAACCATTAAACATGCATACTAAAAAAAAGTCCACAAACCGTGCAAGACCAAACTCTCAAAAAAACAGTTAAGTAGGGAAAAAAGAAAAATGCATTGTGCTTACCTTTGAGGGAAGCCAGTTTCTCTAATCCATCAGTAATCTCATGGTTCCGACAAGTCCCTCTATTTTGGGGCAATTTCAATGATGCATCAGAAGTACCCTGTTCAGATGTTGAAGCCTCATGTATATGGTGCTGAACTTTGGAAATATTGCTGAATCTCCCTTGCTTTTGATTCATTTCACGAGAATGCAATGCATGTTGTTGCTTAGATAACTCCCGTATCTGTGTCAATGCAACCAACCTCATATTTTCATCAAGCAAATTAGTATCCATATTAATGCCCTGCTGCACTGAAGTAGGGGTCTGATTTAACGTAGAGCTCGAAACGAGATAGGGAAGACCCCTCAAAATTCCTTCAAATGGAATAGCTGTCCCTGAAGTCACGTGGTTGTCTTGTCCAAAAGATGACACTTTTTTTGCACCCACAAATGTATCTGATGGCAAGCTTGGTTCATCATGTGATTCATAGATCTTTCCATTAACAGCTGAAATACAGCTATCACTGCCACCAACAGCTCTCAGGATGCCGCTTGGATATTCCATTAACTGAGCAATACCAAATTCAGAATTTGTTTTGGCACAAGATTCTTTAGTAAAGGTCACACCTTTATGATTGTCCACGTATTTATTGGAGCCTGGCGCATTCAATTGCATTCCTGCGTTACCATTACTATTCCAGAGAACATTAGTAGGACCAAATTGCATGGTACTAAATTTAGAATGCAGTTTCTTGGGCATGATAGGCCCGCCATCATTCACCAAATTTTCACTTGCTTTTGTCTTTCCCTTGGGTGGAGGAGTAAACTGTGGAAATGGTGAAAATGATAAACCCTTGGCCACATTGACAGTTTCTGATCTAGCTCTAGCAGCACCAGAAGCACTACTAACACCAGACATATAGTTCATGGGTTTAAGCTGAGGTCGCTCTTCAACCATTTTGAATGAACCAGCAGCATAGCTAAAACTATTCTGCAATTCCTCCTCGCTGCTGAGGTCTGCATCTTATGTACAAAATCCATTGTTAAGAGGTCTTCGCTAAAATGAGAAATAAAATGAGTACACACTGAATGCACAATAGAAACAACAAAACAAAACAATCAGATAAGAGAAAACGCTGATTAAACGCACTATTAATCATCTGCTTCAGAGGTTGCAATTTCGGAGGACTGGCAAGGGCAGTAAACTCTGGTGGTTCTATAAATGACGGAACTGGATTTCCTGTCTGAGGTGGTTGACCAAGCCTAAGCTCAATGTTAGAGGAAGCTGCATCTCTGCCTACAAGACCATCCTTGGCATTCTTCTTTTTTATGCATTCATGGTCTTTCAGAAGGCTTGTTGGAGTTTGTGAAGGAGAGTGGGCAATTGACAAATTTCCATTCCTTTTAAGAGAATCAAGGAAAGGGGGCATAGGATGGCAACCATCATCCAGTTGAGTTCCAACAAAGTTTGGTGCAGTTGTGTACATAGCCAGATTAGATTCCATAAATTGGCTTTTCACCCGGTCATACAAGTTGCTTTGTGAAATACCAGTACAACCTTTGAATGGAATGTTGCAACCATCTTGGATTGTTGTCGGTTGTTTTCTGGACAATGGACCAATAAACAAATTGTGGTCTGTGTTCTTCGGAAACATAACACAGTCAGAAGACTTTCCAGACCTTAATATAACAGCAGATGAACTCAAAATATGAGACATATCACTCTTGGACATATCAGATGCAGATGAGTTGGATTTCATCAGACTGCCTGTTGCTGATAATACGTCTGGCCAGTCCCATTCACTCTCATTTCCCCGAGACCTAATCTAAAGCATCATAAAAGTATCACCATCCAGTGTTCTCGTTGCTTCAAACACATCCAAATAAAAATTTCAACTCTCAATGCCAAAAATGAAGGAAATACAGGTAAAAGAATATACAAATTTATCATAATTTGCACATACATTAAGTTGACAACATCATTCAATCTCTTCTTATCACCTAGTAGAGCCCTCATATATAAATGACAATATGAATGTGTTCATAACTATCACACCATAATGAGCATGCTCATGAGATACGCATATTTGGGCTGTATAAAGTCAACTCTAAAAAGTTATTATTGTTCCATGATAGTTGCTATTCACCAAAGGCGGCAATACACCTGATCCAAGCACATTAATGTTCTGAGAACTAGACTGAATGAACCAGAATGGAAAGCAGTTAATGGTTTGGTGGTAGAAAGGGTTTAAATGAGTCAAACAAGACTTTTCAAAAAAAAAATTGTTAATAATATATATGAAAAATTCTCAGAAAATAAGTTAAAAACTTCTGGGCGTAAGTGTAATCCTCTTTTTGAAATTTAAATCTAATTTGTATGTGACACTTTTAATAAATATATTAAATTTAAAATTTTTATTTCATAAAACGTTAATTTGATAATTCATGTTTACAACATTTATTTCAAAATTTCAAATAAATATTAAACTTCAACATTTGTTTTCATGTTATCCATTGGTAAGCTTTGATGCTAAATATAACTGTTTGTAGTAAAAGAGTAGTGTGGCTTGGCTAGATGGTTTGCTTCCTCGCCCATCAAGTGTCAGATAATGTATGCAAAGTAGATAATGTTTTAGTTTGTATGTTATTCCTTGGTACATTTGTATCCTTGAAGAAAATGTAACATTTCTGATGCCTTTGAGGAATTGTGGCCACATTTATGCGATAACATGTCAGCATACACACGGCCATGTTATTGCATAGAGAGCCACCAGAGCCACCAAAACCAACCTGGTGAGTTCTACCAAACGGCTCATTCAGGCCCATTGCAACCATTCTGCAGTGAGTACAGTTTTCAGGCCACAACCAAACCAATCAGGTGACCAGTTCAATGCTTTTCTGGCCACACCTGCCAGTCTAGTCTGCTTCTCAAAACCATGAGTATAACCATAGTTTATAGTAATAATTTTGCAACCCATCCAAGGATGTGAATAGTAAAATAAAAGCTGGGGCTCCAATCAGATTATTCTAAATGAAACTGATAGGAGGCCCAGAGTAGTTATTTAGAATAGTGAGATAGAAGAATAGTTATAGAAGTGAAGTGTTTGGGCAATTAAAGATGTTAGGTGCAGGGAATTAGCTTTAGATAGTAGAACAGGGGAGAAGAGAGGATTAAGATTTGTGAGTGTTGAAAACAAATCTGTGGCTCAGTTGTAAACGGGGAAACCCTTGGAAGAAAATTTCTCTCCATTTCCCTGTTTGTGTTTCAGTCATCAGATTCCCATTCACACTCTCTCTTCTACACTATCTTTTCGCTCCCTTGTGGGTTCCCAACAATTTGGTAGCATATTTCAATGAAGTGACCAGCAAGAATTTGGGACACAGCTTTTAAGACGATGGATGCAGAAGCAAGGTATCGATCTTGAAAATGAAGGGAAGAATGAACTGCCTTCAGGTAATAACATTGCATCAAATCTGGCCAAACCAGTGGAGGAAATTAAGCAGGTACTAGTTTGAGGTGGCAAAGAAGAATCACCATCTTGGGATAAGAAGGTACAGCTACCCACTTTTGATGGCAGTGATCCCTTTGGCTGGATAGCTAGAGCATAAAAATTTTCTAAGGTTCAGCAAATCAAGCCCTCTAAAAAGTTACAGTTAGCATTTATCAGTATGGATGGTCCCCTTTTTTGTTTTTTGAGAGAAAAGACACCAAATTTATCATGAGAAAGGTTCACATCAGCTTTGATCAAGAGATTTGGAGGAAGGAGCATGGGGAATGTTTACAAAAAGGCTAACCATGTCACGACATTCAGGTACAATGTAGGAATACATGCAAGAATTTGAGGTCATGGTGGGATCAAATGTCTGCGGGCAAGGTGGAATAACTTCTAGGATATTTCTTGGGAGTTTTGGGACAGGATATGAAGTGTAAGTTTAGGACCCATGAACCCAAGGAAGTGCTAAAAGCCATCAATCAAGGCAAAGCCGTGGAAGAGGAGCTTCGTGCTACCAGAAGATGGACTCCCAATTCCAAGGTCAAGTTTCAGCCAAAATTTAAGAGGAATTATGACCTGAGTGGGGTGGATTGGGTCAAGCCGAGTGGGTTTATCCAGTGTGATACGGAAGCAGACAGCATCAGGCCCTCGAAGAAATTTCTATGGCCCATCCCACTGCTCAAATAGGGATATGCAAGGAGGGAGTAGAGCTTCAACCCTGATAGCAGAGAAGTCCAGCACCTGTAGCTCACCTCCAACATGCAACAATGGAGCCAAAAAGTCCCAGTATCAAGAGCATGTCGAAAGGAGAGAAGAGGGGGGATGCTTGGGCCAACGACCCATTAGCCATGTTTTTCCACCTTTAAATATCGAAATGCTATGATTCAAAAACATTTTTTCGGAACACCACATTTCAGGACCCGCTGTCAAGAAAAGCGGGTCATTTTTGCCACATGTCCAGTGCTGAAGATGTGTCCAGGACACGCTTTTTCTGAAATGACAAGCTGACCAAGATGACAAGAACAAGACCCGTCAAGAGGAGCAGCAAGTCCTTTGACAAGTTTTGAAAAACAATACCTTAGGCACAGGAGGACATGTTCACTATTGCTTTTTTCTCACATTAGGATTTTATTCGTTGAAACTTGCAACTAAAATCCTCATTTCAACAGTAAAATTAATTGGCAAACTAGGATTTTTCTCTCTCTTACTTTTTTTTCTTGCATCAATCATCTTCTCTGAAAACTAATTATCACATTTGAGTTTTAGAATCTAATATTTAAAACTGTTGAGATATATAAAATCATTAATGTAGCCTCACCCAATAGCTTAAGCTTTTGGGTTGAATTGGTTCTTTACATGGTATCAAAGCCTCGTGTCCCGGGTTCGAACCTCGCCGCCCTCCACTTTATTTCTAGTGGAATTTCTTTATTCGCACAGGTAGGTGGGCCTGTGCATTGTCCACCTTTCAAGCCCAGTGGGCTCTCGAGTGAGGAGGAGGCGTGTTGAGATATATAAAACCATTGATGTAGCCTCTCCCAACAGCTTAAGCTTTTGGGTTGAATTGGTTCTTTACAAAAACAAAGTAAATTACTGTGCAATCTCAGCCGTACAGCTGAAAATCATGTTTGCGGCCAATTTATTTGGTTTGCACACTAATTTACATTTTTGTTCAAAATTTCAGATTCTTAAATTCAAATGTGATGATTAGTTTTCAGAAAAGATGATCGATGCAGAAAAAAAAGTAAGAGACAGAAAATCTGAGTGCACCAATTAATTTTATTGTAGAAATGAGGATTCTAGTTGCTAGTTTCAACAAATAAAATCCTATTGTGAGAAAAAAAGCAATAATGAACATGTCCTCTAAGCTTGACTTTTTTTTGTGAAAAATTGTCAAAGGACCCAATGGTCCTCTTGACAAGTCTTGTACCTAGCATCTTCATCTGCGTGTCCAAGTGCTTTGTCTAATACTAGGTCCTGCACATGCTTTCAGCACTAGACACATGGCAAAAAGGACTCATTTTTATTGATGGCGGATCCTGAAACATGGCATTCTGAAAAATATTTCTGAAGTGTAGCATTTTGATAATTAAGAAGGAAAAACGTGGCAAATGGGTCGTTGTCCCGAGACGCTTTCAATGTGACCAATTACATAAATGCCATAGAAAAGAGCTCGCAAGTCAATATCTAGGCGAAAAACAACCAACTAGATGACAAGGTGAGACTGTACAGGTGGATAGGCAGGAGGACAAAGCACTGGGTGCTGGGGAGGCAACAGAATGCACATGTCAAATGTGGTGGGCAGGTTAACAATGGAAGTCCTCTTGCAGCAAAAATCCCAAATTCCCAACTTGAGGCCAAGGGAATGGCATCGACAAGGGCCTAAAGAGTGGTTAGAATAGTTAAAGAAGTGAAGCACTTGGGTGTTAAAGTTGTTAGGTGTTGGGAATAAGCTTAAATAGAGGGAGAGAGTAGAAGAGAGGATTCAAATTTGGGAGTATTGAAAACTTAGAAGTAGCTCAGATGTAAAAAGGGAAACCCTTTCGGTCATCAAAAACAGATTCTCTTCCATTCTCCCTTTTCTCTACTATCTTTCTGTTCCCACAGTCAAAACATGAATCCGAAAACATTTGAAGCCTTTGCAATAAATGCTGGGGATACATGATCGTAAATCATAGTAAAGAAAAAAATTGTCTTCTTTTATTTCATAGTCGTTCTTGAGAGCAGTTTTTCTTTTAAAAAAAAAAGCCCGAAAAGGCACCAAAGAAAGATCTCTTTGTAGTTGTTTAAGTGCAAGAGATCAAGTAAGCACATTCTTCATCTCTAAAAGGCCTTCAGCCAAACATATAAATGATGAAACACCAACCATTAAATTGCATAAGAGCCTCGTCTTACCCCAAACTTCAAGAAGTATAGCTTCTGCCATTGCGCAATGGTCTCACCGCTTTCCATACGAACCGCATCCCCTGGGTTGACACCATGTAACCCTGAATGCTGCAATATCAGAATAGATGGACCATTAAGCATGAAATGTGCACATGGTGTGGCTAATCATCACTACAGAGAAGAACCAGTTTTGACAGAATTTACCTCACAAAACTTAAGGACGGACATGTGGCAACAATGGCATGAGCAAACAATACCAAGAAGCCCTGTATTGCTGAGAAGAAGATGACCACCTTTGAAATTAATAGAAGTGAGTTCTCAATATATGTACAAAGGATAAACCTTAACCATAGGAAAATATGTGCTTCTAGTACTCACTTTTCCCCATGCAGAACACACGAGGACACCCACTCATGAAAGGAGTTGCATGCTTAGACGAGCACGGTTCCAAAGCCATATTTGATGTAGTTTGAATATCTGAGTGGCAAACATTTAGACTAGATGCAAGGTTTGTACTATAGCATTGCCCTGTAGAAGAAAAAGGCTCCTTTGCCTTCTCGCCACCGGGAACTGTGGGCTGGGCAGCAGTATTACTACTCTGAATATCATGAAATACAAAATTACTACCACTACTCGGACCAACCATTTCCCTGTAAGAATTATCAGGAAAAGTATCTGTCCAGCTTTGCAGGTTATGAATCATTAAATTTTCTGTTATCAGCCCCCCACTGGATGTTAGGAAGGTTCCACTTTCTATAGAATCAACAATAGAATTCCCACTAGCAGCAGTACAATTACCAGATGAGGTGCAAAGCTTTCGATCAGACAACCCATTGGAACCACCCTGTAGCAACGATGGAGGACCATGAAGGAGAGGCAGAAATGAATTTCCAGCATTGTTATGGACTGATCCTTGATTGGTTGTATAAAGAAAGCTGGGGCAAACAGGGTCTTGCATCCCTCCAACAAATTTTGATCTTAAACCATGAGAAACTCGTGGATAAAGACAATGGCCAGCATTCATCTCCATCTAATTAAAAAGCAGGGATGAGGGAGTTATAATAATAGAGATACTAATAACACACATTGATCTTCTCTGAGAAACAGAAACACATTCTAAAAGGCAAAAGCAAACTGTTTCATCAAAAATTTAGAAATCTTAAATGCAAATTCGCAGATTCTGAAGAGAATAATAATCCCGAAGGCGAATATTATAAAAAATTCCCCATCATGCTAAAAAGAATTTTGAAGCATGTGTCCTTTTCACTGGGCCACTGATTACTTGTCAGCAGTAGCCTCCGCATAAAAGCATATCAAAATAATAGGTCACAGCTGTGGTAAAGGAGCAGTGATGAGACCAAAAAAAATATTGAATTTAATAATAAAATTTTCTGAAGTTGGAATGGAAACTTATTGTTATTGCTCTGAAAGGTTATACAAACTACATATTTCAAACTAAATATAAACTCCTTCAGCTTATTAGTGCATAACCAGATGGAAATAATATTTCTCCATTGTCTTGGGAATGAGTAAGGATGTTATTAATTTAAAAAAATTAACGACATCTGGAAAATTCCAAACATCTTATTTCTTTCTCATGATATTTAAACTTCAAACCAGAAAACATGCAGAGCCTGAGCAGATACATAATTTCCATTAAAAAAAAGGCTTTACCACTTGCCAAGGACTTTTCTTGAGCAAGAAATTTTGTTACAAATAGCGTATCCGATCAAACTGCTGCAATATCTCAGCTTAAATTTCATTGCAAATAATTAAACATTATTACAAACCACATCACTAGTTACTAATTTAAACAAAGGTACATACATACAAGCTTGGATGCATTCCAAGTAGATTTCACCATTGGAATTTCAGAAAGGACTCGAAACTTCAATAAACATGAGGAAAAAAAATTCCACTATTTATCACATGACGCAATATATGATTCCTTTTAATTGCGTCGATTCATGTAAAAATAAATAAATAAAGTTACTCATCCAAAGATAAGAAAACGTAGCGAAAAATATAACAAAATCAACTCACTGGCATTTTACATTGTCATCGCCGTTAAACCTTGCAACATTACATTGAATTAGAACAACAATGCCAACTGAAAAACGAGCATACAACGCTTTTATATAAGAACATTCAAGCAAAACGAACGTTCACAACCGCATTAAACTGTAATCAACGGAACGCACAACCAAAACAAACTATGCGCATGAGGAAATAATCACAGGTAGAGAGAGCTGAAACAAACAAACGGAAACAAACAGAATCCAAAAGAAGAACACATTCGAGTTACCTGACCACTAGGCTCCTGCAACGGTGCAGACGAAACCGCCACAGATGCCGATTGCTGAAATGGCGAATCACATTTCATCTGCCAAGAGCTCTCCATCTCTTAAAAACCCTAACATTCCTAAAAAAAACTACAGAAGAATCACAACAGTAGCAACGATCAGAGTCCAGAACAAACCACACCGCAGAACGGTAAATAGAGATAGAGAATATGGAACCTAAACAATGGAGAAAACTGAAAACTGAAAACCCTAGAATAGAGTAAGAGAGAGTTGCAGAGGAATATAGAGAGAGAGAGAGAGAGAAAGGAAGTAATGAAGTGAGAGAGAGCACTGAGTGCAGCACCTGAGGTGTGTGGGTAAAACTAAAAGGGTGAGGGTGGAGTAATCCAAGACAAGAAGACTGAAAGCAAACTGACACGAAAGTTGACATTTGGCGATTTTCCACCGTTGATTTCTATTGTCTTGGTGCCAGTAGCCATCATGGACCGTTGATTGTGAATACAGCTGGTTTGCTCAGTTTGGGAAAGTGAATGCCCCTGTGTAGTCAAGTTGCGGGACATGTTGCATCAGAATTCACAAGGCAATCAGTGCGAGGTGTCTCTGAGTGGAGGGCAAGTTGACCAATCAGAAGCTGTTACGTGTTACCTCTTTTTATTTATACCAATTTTTTGGTGGGTCGCTTTTTTTTTTGGTATAATAGGGGTATCCCGATTAATCTCTTCCGGTCACCTTGTAACTACAGTTTTGGAACAGCGAATATATTGAACTTCGCTATCGAACGAAGGATGACACTGATCTCTTTAGAAGACATACAAAGATTTTCCAAGTACAGCTTTGGAACAGCGAATGTATTGAGCTACCGAGATGAAGGATAACACTAATCTCTTTAGAAGACATACAAAGATTTTTCAAAAATTTATTCGAGATATGATATGAATTCTTGATCCGAACAAATCCTTCTATAGCTAATGTAGATAATTATTGTCTTATATATTAATCAAATTTTGAAATATCAAAACTGAAATTGCATATATTAACGGAAAAAAGACTCTCATATCACATAAAATAGTTTTTTTCTGTTTTAGATACTAAATTTGTGAGGTTCGTTTGTTTATTTTTTAAAATAAAAAATTCAATACACATCTTTTTGATGAGTGTGTAAGAAATTTGTTTTTTCTAATATAACATAATCCCTATATTAATTGTTATAAATTAAGAAAATTTTCTTGACAAAACGCTTAAAAATATCTTCTCATTTATGGGTTGGTTTGGGTTAGGGAGGGACCAGGATTCAGGAATACGGTGCTGATTGTTTGGCTGAAAGGATGCATGGAATGTGGCCTTGTTGGCAAGTACGATCGTTATTATTCCCGCCCTATTTGCGAGCGGGTGGTTCTTCTCCGGATTATGGATAAAGATCTTGTTGTTTGCCCAAAACCTCCAAATCTCAGAATCCCGCTTTCCTAGCTTTTTGTCCTTATACTTCTATAAGAAGAAATGGCAAATGTTCCATGCCCTCCATTATTGAGTAAACTCGTCCTGGGAATGGATCTTATCAAGTGGTTTGTGGTTATCTGGGATAATTTTAACTGATTATAGAAAAATCATTTTTTATGGAAGGTGCATCAGGATAAAAATTATTTATCAATTTCTTTATGAGTAATTAAAATTTTCTCGCATAACTTCATTTTACTTAAATATGCAATAATCGTAGTATACCTATCAACTGTTTTCCGTATAAAAACCAGGCGCTAGGAGTTTAGCGCAGCGTATTTATTAAGCTAAAGTTAATATGATATATTACTATTTTATTAATTATTTGGTATAAGTACTGTATTATATAAGTTTATTTAATTAATATTTGTATAGATTAAAAAAGATGGAAAATTACTCCAAAAAAAATGATGGAAAACTTTAGTACGTTTTAGAAATTGAGTTTTGATGTATGAGCAGATATAAATTTTTCCTTTTACCGGGGATGGGAACAGATCAGGTAATCTCCCAATAAGCATACGCCTGACTTGTTTGAAATTGAGTCTGTTTTATTAGGCAAGACGAGACAATTCACTATTAGAAAAGTTCATTTTTTTTGACGTAAAAATTCCGTCAAAAATAATAAAAATTTTGTCGAAAATGAAATTTTCGACGGAATTAAAACCGTTGAATTTCTCTTTGTGGTTAACAATTTTTTCGACGGAATTAGAGATTCTATTGAAAATTTTCGGTGGAATTTATTTTTGTCAAAAACTTTCGACTGAATTTATTTTCGACGGAAAATCAATGAAATTCCGTCAAGAATTGTTGTAATGATTTTTGACAGAAAATAAATTTCATCGAAAATTTTCGACCAATTGAATTCCGTCGAAAATCGTTGTAATGGTGTCCGACGGAAAAACAATTGAATTCCGTCAAAAATTGTTGTGACGGTTTTCGACGGAAAATAAATTTTGTCGAAAATTTTCGACAGAAAATCAATTGAATTCCGTCGAAAATTGTTGTGACGATTTTCGACGGAAAATAAACTCCGTTGAAAATTTTCGACAAAAATTTTTTCGCCTAAAATTTTTAGGATTTTTTTTTTAATTTCTCTACAAAATTAATGCACATTTTTTGTTTAATCAATACATTAAATGCACAAAAATTCATATCATATGTTAGGCTAAGTATTAAAAGAGGCTTATTCAATTTGGGAGTGATGTACAGTAACTATATATTATAACCTTAAAAAATTAACAAATAAAAATGAACATATCAATACACAATGTAAAATTGACTTCATAATTCAACTCATGAATTAAAGATAAGCTGAAATTGAGGGGGCGCCCTGGGGGAAATGGATTCTGTTTTTTATTGAGTTGAGCTTGAGTTTATAGGCTGATCTCGGTTCACTTCCGGTCCTAAGATTCGATAATAAAAATTTATATTAAACAATTAAGAAGTTGAGTTATATTGTTTTATTTCTTTCAAAATAAAGTTTATTTTTAAAAATCAAAATAATGGTTTCTTATATACTAAGCTATTATTTTAATTTGTGAGTTAAGAAATATAAATAATTAATGATGATTCAAATTTAGGAGTAGGTGTGCGTGGGTAGTCCAACTTATCATGGACAACCCAAATACAAGGCTCAATATAAAATAATCCAGACTCCACTATTGATAAGTGTTATGGGCTTGTACCTGTATGTCCCTGCTGGGCTCAAGCCCAACAATATATACACTCATCACCCCTAACCCTAAGTGCCGCACTAGCTACATAAGGTCATAAGCACACATCAATAGGTCTCCCTGCTATATTTATCTATTTACCTACACACTTGTTCCCTTTTTCATTTTGGTATTGACTAATTATGCTTAGAGAAATGGTAAATGTCACGAAAACTTTTCACAAAATGCAATACTAGACTCGGAAAACCTTCTTGCTTTATCATAATTCATAATTTTGCTTAAAGAAATGGTAAATGTCACAAAATATACAGGACAACGAAACCGTATTTTGCACTTATCATAGTTGCTTATGCATCTCACGTGGTTGATTGGTCTATCCTATTTCCTAACTATTTTCATGTAATGCTATTTGTAGGAAATACCAGTTCTCCTTTGCCCATAACCTTTATATGCATCTCTAATGCTCTACTACTAATTTTAATTTCCTTTTACCCAATGTGAGAAGAACTCATAGAAATATAGTATTGATACACCTATATGTGGACATTCATACATATACACGTTATTGCAAAAGTGCATCATCAGTTCCATCGCTCCTTTTAATTGACAGAATGGAGGATGAGTAAAAATAAAAATATGCAATTTGTACATGTTGTGGACCATTCTCTGATTCCCATATCTTAACAACATAACAATAAATACTAAACTAAAATGATAAGAATAATCTCATCATCCTATTACCAAGGGATAAAGAATAAGACAACTTATTTCATCTTCTAACAATCACACTCCTATCAAAATTTTGCACCTACAAGTAATCTCTTTTATAAATAAAGAATTAAGTTTTTCAGGTACATACTTGAAATCTCATGTTCTTTTATTTATTATTGTACACACATCCCACGTCTTTTCCTGAATGTATGTATTATTATGCATATTAATCTATTATAAATCATATAAATACCGATATAAATACCAACCACCGGTTGCGTCTCAATCTTCTAGGATCGAACAGTATATTTAATTATGAAATCCAGCTAATAGCTAGCGAAAGTTGCCTTTCCCTTTTTTCGTTGTTTATGTGATTTGCGTGTGTGCATTTGCGCCCAACACTTGACTCATCCCCAACCCCACGAACCTTTATGCTAACCCTTCGACCATCTAATTGACTTTTACGAGCTATCATCCAAATGTAGGTGGTTCATAACCTTTGTCATTTTCCCTAGCTAGCTATGATCAACTACCCTCTTTGATGATCTCGATCACTATAGGTAACTAATCCTTATCTCAGTAACTTCGGATAGAAAATATTCAACAATACTCACTCCCGCCAAATAAAATTACTGCCACTCAAGATATCTAATCTGTCTAACATAAAAACTAAACAAAATTAAGCTCAGCAACATACATGGAAAACATTAACACATTTGTTTCCCCCTCTATGCCTATGTTTATGTAAGGAGTTCTTCAAGCCTCGCGATCTGTAGCAACGTACCACGAACGGTCGCAATTCCGCTCTACGGTTAATCTTCTAGGCTATGATTCAAGGGAATCATGAAGTCGTATGGACAACCGTTCAGATGATGAACGTCTATCTCTTAAGTGTGTTTCTGATGTCTGTAACCCTAGGAGATATAAGTGGAAAAAAGCATGCTTATACACCCTGCCCAATCTAAAACTAACCATAAGGTTTATGGACTAGAATTAGTCATTCGGCTCACTCTCACTAAAGTCATTGAACTTAACTGAAAAGAGTATAACTCAATAAACCCAACAGTAAGGATCCAATACTACCATTAACATGGATGGCCCTTGACATTGCTCAATGCTCAAATGCTATGTTTAAGAGCAAGACAAACTTATTTAATAGTTCTGCTTGTTTCCCATATGGGTTGCCACCTGCTATATCCTCTCCATGAATAAAGAAATTAAGTTCAATGTACACGAAGGTGAGTCATAAATATCTAATGGCCCTGACAGCTATAAAATAGTTGAATTATAGGATCGATACAATCAATCATTGTAATCAATTTTTATCACTTCAAATTTAAAACAGCTAACCTTATCTATGCTAACATAAATCTGTCTAATCTATTCCTACGTGTCAGTTTTTTATAGGTTTTTTTCCCACCCAACGGCATCTTTATATTTACTTATAAGACAAGGACATATAAATCTGAAAGATTTTTTTTTTTCCCTTTTTTCTCCTATGCTCGGTCCCTAGCGCAACATATGAAATTTCAGTCTCTTTCAAAATCACAGCTGTATTTCTTCAATAATATCCCCACAAAGAAAGTGCAAATGACTGGTGTTTTGTTTCGTCGGTGATTTTCGTGATAGACGTATTTAATTTTGGTTAAGATGTTAATAATTTCATTTAATTTTAATCATGTAGTAACTAGTTTTACATTTAAAATTTTAACAAAATAATTAGCTTAAAATTTCAACATATGCCAAAATCAATACCCACTGGATTTGAATTTTACACTTTCTTCCACTTTTTTAATGGATAGGATGAACAATTCTTAAAGTGTGTTATTTGTATTTCAGCCTTTAATTTTAAGTAGATTATTATATTGCTAGGCCTAGGAGTAATGTTTTGTATTAATTAAGAGTAAAAATTCAAATTTTAATTGATTTTTAAAATATGAAATCGGTTGTCTGGACGATGGCTTTGTACCCAATTTGATGCCCATTTCCTCTATTTCCACTGCAAGTCGGAGAAAGTAACAGATATAGGTATATTTATATTAAAAGAAAAATTGGAACTTAAAAAGAATTATACAAAAAAATATAAATTAACATAAAGAATCCCCTTTTTAGTGAAAATGAATACACTGACTTAAGAGGATACTCTGCGAAATACATAATATAATTTTTAAACACAAAATTTATAAATATAATCTTCCTCTCAAATAATTTTCTTTACAAAAGCTGTTTTTTTTTTTTTTTTAAGAAAAAACATTTCTCATTATGTAACATAGTATCAGGGGATGTGATTAACTTCTTATGGTTTAAGATTTTCATTTTAGAGGAGGGATATTTTTACTATCAAAATCTTCTACTACCATCTCACTACCTATCTAACCACCATTGGATCAACCTTTTCTTTTTTTTTTCAAAAACTTTTTAGTATTCTCTCTCTTTGATTCAATGGTAATTAGTAGATAATAAATTAGTAGTAGAAAATTTTGGTAGTTAAAATATCATTCCTCTTCATTTTAATATCAAAATTAGGTTAAAAAACCACCAAGTGGTTTTTCTCTGTCTTTTCTTTTTTCCAATAGGTCTAAAAGTCAAATGTCAGATTTCTAATGCAATGAACACAAAGTGATGATTTCTCAAAAAGATTTTATAATTCTCATGTTGAAGGAGAATTAAAATATTATGTTATAGAGATAAAAAATATATGGAATTCATGTATTAGAAAAAATTATATGTAGAACTTATGTCAGTACGGAAATCGAAGGGTATGTAGGAAAATTCTAATTCTCATATTGAATGAGAATTATAAAACCCTTCTTAAAAAAGAGACGAACCGATGGATTAGTTTCCCTCTATATTTTGGCAGCCTTTGGAATAACATATTTTTCCAAGTCGTTTTATTGCTTCTAGCTACATCAAATTAATATAAAACAAACTCAAAATAGATTTGCATGACATAAATACTCCTCACGAGAAAAAAAAAACTGTTAAGTCTGCTTATGTATGATGCTTGAATTTAATTTTTCAATAATTTGTTAAGTTACGAAACTAAAATTGTTTCATTTATGAAAACTTAATGAAAAAGTTTAATCGGAAAGCTCGATAAAAAAAACTCAATTAGAAAGTATCTATTTTTTTTGAATAAATTCAAAAATATCCTCATGCTATAACCGAAGACTAATCCTCATCGAGGACTGTCGGTGCGGCTCTCCCAAATCCTTTTTTTTTTTTCATTTCCTGGACTCGAACTCGAGACCTCTGGTTAAGAGGCTCAGGCTCCTTACCACTTGTGCCAAAGAAGTTTGGTAATTAGAAAGTATCTATATAACAAAGTCTCGACACTTAAATAGTTTAAGAGGAGATATATTCTTACTACCAAAATCTTCTACTACCAACTCACTGCCTATCTAATAACCATTGGATCAACATTTTATCTTTTTTCAAAAACTTTTTAGCATTTTCTCTTTTTGATTCAATGATGATTAGATAGGTAGCAAGTTAGTAGTATAAAATTTTGGTAATAAGAATATTCTTCCTCGTAGCTTAATTATTATACACCTGTTAAACTTAAATTATTCTAGAAGTAAGGGGTGTAACTTCGACACAATGTTCACTAGACCAACTCTATTTGTTGATTATGATACTTTTATTTTTTTTTTGGTGAAAATGATACTTTTAATTTTATTTATTATATATTATTATTTAAATTTAATTCAATCCGTTTAACCAATGACATAACATTTCAACTTTCAAGTATATCAATGACTGGTCCAAGTTTAAAAATGTTAGACTAAATTATAGGTATCATCAATTTATTTTTTTTAAAAGAAAAAAGTCTAGAGTAGCCTATCAGGCATACCACACGTACAAGGTCTAATAAACATATATATATATATATATATATATATATATATATATATATATATATATTTTTTGAAAAACAACATATTATATTTTCAATTGTAATAAACAGGAAGAACACTCGTGATTACAAATTAATTTCTTCAAAATACTATTCTATCATAAATTAGGAAAAGATAAATCTCTCTCTCCAAAGTTGAGTATTCAACCTTAAGATATCATTACCATTTACCACTTTAAATAATAATAAAATTGTTATATAATACTACAAATTTATCCTAAAACATCATGAGCTGGCCAGGCTTTGAAACCATATATTTCGAAATAAGCTTGTAGGCTTTGAGACCATGTATTTCGAAATCAGCTTGTGATCTAGTTGTTAAGTAGTTTTTTTTTTTCTTCTTAGCTCTGCTATGTTTTATTACTTAGACTATGTCAAGTCTCACCTAGTAGGCTGAAATATATATAGCTTTTTGATAAGTCGCCTAACTTATTTATACCCAAACTTATTATTCTATGCACTAAAAATGTCTTATATGTAAATGTTACTGCAAAGAGGTTAATATAAGAATCTCACTGGTGATGTAATTTATAATCTCTTCTAAAATTACTCAAAGAAGAAGTTGGTATCGAAAACTCGCATTTTACCCCACCTAAATTTTTTCATTTTACTGCAAATTTTTGTAGGAAAAAAAAAAAACCCGCTATGGATTACCTAAACTTTTAAGTGCGACACATAAGCATTTATTGCTCTCCAACTACTGTTTCAAGCTAGAAACCTATAAACTAATTGTTCAAATGCATTTAAGGATAAATATTTAGTTGGTTACCCAATGAATAATATGTTGATGAATTACAATCTACTTTGACAGTTTTTCAACAACTCTCTCAAAAATTGATTTATGATACTTTGAAATTATGGAAGGATAAATTGACTAGAAATAACTTGAACATTATGCTTATCGAAAAAGATTTTTTTTTTTAATATTATCATAAATATTGCGGACAAATCAAAAGATAGATGCAATAAAGATTTAACCATTCAGTATATAATGTTTAGAGTTCGAATGTTCTTGCCAACCACGATAGATAAATTCTCATGCTTGTGGAGGTATTACATGCTAAGATAGTCAAGTGTGATGAGTCTCACATTGGTTGGTAATGAGCTAAATAAAAAAGTATATAAGTGGAAGGACCCATGAACCCAATGCCTTAAGGTTTCGGGTTGAGACGTGGTGTCGGACCCATTTGGTATCTTGGAGTAGCATAGCCCATTGGTGCTGGTCCCCTGCCACGGGCTCCTCCCTAAACCAGCCTGACAATGGTATCAGAGCCGGATTGGGCTCGAGCTAACCTGATGATTGACTAGGAGACGTGTTGAGTACTTTGGGCCTAGGTACTTGGTTGATGAGGAACATATCAATGTTGGGTTTTACGCTTGAGGGGGGAGATTATTGAGATATTCAAGTGTGATGAGTCTCACATTAATTGACAATGAGCTAAGTGAAAAGTATATAAGTGGAAGGACCCGTACATAACCCATTGGTGGTGGTCCCCCGCCAAGGTTTAGAGGAATTAAAAAATTCCAACATTACACCATTAGTAGTACTATTGGCTTGTATATTGATTAAATTAGTTTGCTGAGCCAATATAATTAGTAGTTTGTTACTTCTCCCTTTTAATATAAACCGCCTAATTGGTATTGTATTATATTTGTCGTACCAATTATAGGCAAGTTCAATTTTCTCATCTTTTATTTACCTTCATCTTCCTCAAACTTTTTGTCATGCTTCTCAACACAATTTAACCAAATAGTAATGAGATTTGGATTTATTTGATATGACACAAAAAGTTTCGTACACTAACAATATTTCGTGGGCCCGTACATTTTGAAGCAAAATAAAAAAAATTAAGATACGCAAAACGAGTCTTTATAACACTACAGAATCACATTTCTTATAACATAACTCTTATAAAAACCAATAGTAATTTGTAATGAGGAAGAAAGTATCATGAGGAAAAAAAATTCCCTAGACCAAAATTCTCCCACCGGCCACCGAGCACGAATGACAAACAAACGACCAACACGTTTATTTTGATTTCTACCCAACACAAACGTGCATTTTTTTGAAAGGAAGTGTGTTCTTCCTCTTGGTAAACATAGCTGAGATATGTGTCAAATATATTTACAACTATGTAATCTGCTTGCAAAGCTGAGCCAGTTCATTACAAATTTACAATCATGAACGATCAGGCCACAAGTTACGAGGTGCAAAACCTGAAATGTAACCGTTCCGTGGCAATGAACAATTGATACACGAGATATTTTCTGTACATTTGTAATAGGTACATCTGCCATTAAACAAGTGACACTTGGATAAAAAAAATATTTTTCTCTCTTTTCCATAAAGCATGACAGTCATTCCTTATTTTTAATTGGATAGATGCACAGAGTGAATGGTATAACAATAGTACCATAGATATTTCCCTGATATACCACTTATAGAAATTAAAAATAGAAAATAATTTATTTAATTTTTCTTATTTCAATCATTTTTTTTTTCTGGTAAAATATTTCAACCATATTTTATGATTAATGTCACCTGAGGCCTATTTATTCAGGAATATATATATATATATATATATATATATATATATATATATACTCGGATTCATTTGATAAATTTTTTGTATTTCATCCAAAAAAAACAATTTTTAGCTTAATTTGAAATGAGAAAAAGTCAACCCAGATAACATGTGGTTAATATAAATTGTCTTCCTTTCATATGAGAAGTCGGAGTTCTGCAGGTCAACAAAATAGTACCAATGGTAAATTTATAAGTAGAAATTAAATTAAAGAAAAGAAAAATTAAAACACCCTATTTTTTTATTTATTTCTATAGATCAAATTTTATTCAGAGTAATAAATTTCTTAATCTACTCTCTTTTAAAAAATAAGACGTGTTATTTAATTTTTCTAAAATTAAATTTATGCATTAAATATCTTTAATTTTTATTTAAATTAATTAATTATTTATTTATTTTGGGCCATCCTACCTAATTAATCTTCATATCCTTACTACCTTTTTTTTTAATAAAAAGGTAATAGGGTGGAAAAATTAAATAGGTAGATAATATTACAATTCCATCTTTTCATAATTGTAAATATTTTTTCTTAATTTTTTATTTATTTTAAAATTTGCATAAATTAAAAATATTTATATAATTCATCCACTAGTCAAACTTGTGTATAAAACCGAGATGAATAACGATTACGAAGTCCAGTTGCACAACGTACGATTTAGAATTAGTCCAACAAAACGGTCACTGACTAATTTGAGAGGGAAAATATTTTATATGTTCGAAGACTATTCAATGATTTGGTGCTCTATCTCAACATTCATTTTTTCTTTCTCTTTTTATTCCTGTTATTTTTCTTCTTTTCCAATTTTACCCTCACATTTGCACTAAGGGACCACCTAAAAAATGGTGGTCCCGTCCCATATTAAATTCTCTCTTTGAGAGGAGAGAGGGTCCTTCTTTCATAATTATTATTTTATTCAAATTCAAATTAATAGCTTGAGCCCAACGCAGTTTGAGTTGCTGACATTTATTTATATTATTATATTTATTTTTTTAAATTACAACAACGGTTCCTCACAATTTTTTATTTCCACAAAGATGGCTACACCTATTCAACTCCTGTTTTATACTTACGAGTATGAACGGCGTGTTTTCCGCAAGATTCATTTGCTAAAATCAAATTTCCTACGGAATAAAAATTCATTTTCAATAATTGTAAATAAAAAAGTGAAACCAAGGTAGGGCCATAGAAAGTTCTAGTAATTATCGGACGAGAATAAGTAATTGGGTTAACTATTTTCTTAGGGGAAGGATATGCTTACCACCAAAAAAAGTTTATCAAGTTTATCATCTTTACAATTAACTTAATCACCGTTGATTTCCGTCAATCTAATGATTATTATTTATTGTAATTAATAATTAATTAATAAATACGACCCGATAATTTTCAATAAATGATAATTATTAGATTGACGAAAATCAACGGTAATTAAGTTGATTGTAAATGTGATAAAAATTGTTGGTTGTAAGTATATCCTGCCCCATTTCCTTATACCAACCTTCAAAGGTCACAACAATGTCATTTACTAATTGAATAAATATGTAACGTCTTATATCAATTTGTTCACCTAATCTTATAAATCGTCACGAGAAGATGTCACACCATTTGTATTCCAAGCATTAAACATGTAGCTTTTGGAATCAAATCCAATAATAAAACAGAAAAAAATTAATAAAATTTTTTATGTATCGTATACGGATATACGTATCTTGTTAAAGATGGGAGCGCGCAAGTGGCAACCATAAATTATGCGTAGCAGCATGGTCAACAATTAATGCCTCCGCGACGGGAGGAAGATTATTCTAGTGGTAGGGACACCGTGTGCTTATTTCTATTTGCAAAAAGATCCGAGACAGTAAAATGCAAAAGCAAAAGTTACCAAACTGCATTGGCAATGTGATTTGGGACAAAAAAGTTGTTTTCTCCAACTATACATTCGACCATTAACCTTATTTTCATACACGTGGCAGCCATTCAAATTAGCAAGGAAACCTGGAAGTTAGAGAGGAAACAGCTTTTCGTCGTTTTCTGTAACCACGTCGCACGGCATCAGCCGTTAGATCAGAATCTAAACCATACCACATTCATTTCATACGCCAAACTGAACCAACTTCAGTTAACCATGGTTAAGTTAACTAACACTATTACTAAAACACCCTTAGACTCGCACTTAATCACCAATCACCCTAGCACTATAAAACTAGCCTGCGAGACTCGCTAGGTTTGCCGAACCAGCTCCCCAAAGGGGACTTAGAAAAAGAAGAAGAATACAAAAAGTCCCTTTTGCCCTTTTCTTCTTCCTTCGTTCTTTCTTTCTTCTCTAACAGAAATGGCTACCTCGTCTTCAAAAACAAGATCTAGTGGACCAGTGCTACGTTCTCTCTCACCTTCAAGCAAGTTCTGCTCCTATTCCACATCAAACTCATCGTTTTCTTCTCCCATAAGCTCTAGCTTTTCGTCACAATCTTCAACCTTCTTCCACCAACCTCACACTCACAGCCATCATCGATCTGCTTCCCCTACACGTGTCAACATATACAACACTTCAGCTCCTCTTTCTTCAGGCGTCCGGTTCTCCATCGACCACCGGTCTACCTCCCCGAACCGGACCGTTTCCAGCCACGTCATCACCAACAAAAACCATCACCACCACCACCACCACAATCACCACCCGATCTCGGTCCAGAAGAAAGCCTGTATGTGTTCGCCTACGAACCACCCTGGTTCGTTCCGGTGCAGCCTCCACAAGAACAGCGGCGGAAGCCACAACGCCGATTCATATCCGTCGATCCGTCTCAACATGCGTAGATCTGCGATGAAGAACTCTCTGGTGAGGATCGGAGGAGTTGAAGGCGAGTGGGTGAAACGAGCCCTAACCGCTTTGATTCGCCCTTCTTCGCATCAGCAGAGGAGGAGAGCAGCGTTCGAACCGAGACCGAGTCGTCTCTCCACCATGTCCAAGGCTGAGGAAGATCTCTGATATTTTTTCCCCTTTTCTTACTGTTTGCTTTGCTTTGCCACTATAGCGGAAGCTTCTACTTCTCCACCGCCGGCGTTGGAATCGGTTAGGTTGCGAGATACGTCGCCGGAAGCTATGGAAGATTCCGGCGTAGATCTATGAGACTGGCCTCGGAGAATTGCTTTTTGTACATAACATTTGCTATGGAAGGAGAGTTTTGGACAATTTTATTTTTTAAGACTCTAAAAATTATATCTAAAGAAAATATCTTTAAAATTAAAGTCTATTCTCAGGCTTAATTTGCAATATTACATAATTCCAATCATAGAATTCACAAGTGATGGGTTAACTGGCATCGACGATTCTGTTATGCTTGCCGTGAATGCGTGATTTTCGTAAGCGTGGGGGTTCCGTCGTTCGTTACGTCGTATTGCGGTTCCGTTGTCGCCGTTGACTCTCCGTTATCGTTGGTTCAGTTGCTTTGCGTTTGGTGCAAGGTATATTCTTTTTCTCTTTTCTTTTTTCCTTTTTAATTTATTTTGATGGTTTTCTTTAAATGCTATTTAATTTGTTTAATTGCAGTTTGGTTGTGCAGTGCAGCTATCTGGTGCCGGGTCTATCTGAGACGGACGGATTCCATCTTCAAAATTGACATTTGACACCTTATTGCCATGTTATGGAAATAATATTGGTTTTAAAAGATTAAGAGGAGATCAAGTAGAAATAAAATAAAAATAAAAACTTTTAATAAAAAAACTTTAAAATGGAATAAACTTATTTAAAAGAAAAAAAAAATCTAATTGTAAATTGCCCAATACTGCAGAAAGAATTCAAAGTTGGAAACGCGGATTGAGTTGAAAAGGACTACCAAAGCAAATGATGAATATTATAGTGACTTTTATCATGTGGGACAAAGACAGCTTAGCTACAATGCTTTACGAGGCATTATAGTTATATGGACAATTGTGCCCCTATAACCCTGGCCAGAAATGTGACTAGGAGCTGGTGGGTAGTAAGAAAGTTTCACCTCCAATTATGTTAATTAAATTAAATTATTTGTAATAAAGTTATATCGAAATGTTAATGTTTTCACTAAAAATCAATATAGGGTGACTATTTCTGAATAAGGGATTATTATAACATAATTTGAGATGATGAAAAAGAGAAGAGCAAATTGGGAGGAGGAAGAAGACTTTTGGAAATTCCAAGAGGAAGTGGGCATTGGCATGTGCTCATGAGGTATATGCCCTCCAAAGTCAGACCTAATTTTGATTTTTGGTCAATGAAAATTGACGTACACTGCAATAATAAGCATATTATATTTTAAAAGAATAGAAATAAAGGTATATTAGGACAAAATTTTCAAAAGAAATATTTCTATTATATATGCATATTGAGATTTTTTTCTTTTGATAGCATATTGAGATTGTTTTTAATAAGTTATTCTTCTTGATTTATAAGAAAGTATTAAAATTATTATTCATCCCTGTCTTTTTTTCAAAAAAAGTATCCAATTATCTCAAAAAATATATCTAAATAAATTTGTCTATTTTTTTTATATCTACTTTACCTATTTATCTCTAATTAATGATCACAATTTCAATTAACTCTTTTTCTCTTCCACAACTTTAACACTAGTTTGATATTATAATCTAAAATATAAGAGATAGACATGAAAAAAGAGTATAATATCATATTTCATATATAATTAAAATGTTTATTGATAAGAAAATTCATAAAATATTTTATTTTTTCTCTAGGAAAAATTCAAACAAGCTGGGAAAATTTTTTGACTTGCATGCTACGCATTTTGGATCAAACGTGACCTCGCATCAATTGCCTGATCGGACTTGAAACGGACGCGTAATGCCAAGACTGGAAATAGGCCCACCCCACCCCAACTTATGCATTTAGCAAGTTGCGTATCTATTCCGAAAGAAGAGTATTTATGATTGAGGATTTGATTACCTAACTCTTGTATCCTGGACTCAACCACCATCCCCATTTGTAAAGAGTACAGAGAAAAAAATAATGAGCAGAGCTTGAAAGTAAAGATGGCTCTTGGCAATTGGCATATCTGCCTTAAAAGGAAAATTGTCGAGAGACGTGTTAAATTTCAACCTCCTCTAGTTTGTGTTATTGAAGACAGTGAGAGATATTATATCACTAAAAGACTTGAACCCATGAATAGAACCAGAGGAGGTAGATGATCAGACTTATCACCGTATAATTAT
This sequence comes from Gastrolobium villosum, assembly GCA_032173675.1. Classification (NCBI taxonomy): domain Eukaryota; kingdom Viridiplantae; phylum Streptophyta; class Magnoliopsida; order Fabales; family Fabaceae; genus Gastrolobium; species Gastrolobium villosum. The sequence continues at coordinate 59,766 of JAVKPL010000600.1, forward strand.
AGATATTAAAATGAAAGAACAGACTTACTTGAAATCAAATGATAAAACAAGCAGAATAATAGAGTAGACAGAATGATATATCAGAAGTAGATGAATTAAATCCGAGCCCACAGTGTCTCTTTAAGACAATTTGCCCTTTCACTGATGCCTAAGGTTGATGGACACTTGTCGTCCAGGATAGAACGGATTTCGTCTGAAGAATGGTGGCACTACCAATCAACAGCCCAAACGAACACAACAATATGCCAGAAGAAATCACACCGAAGTATGAACAGGAATATGCAAACCGGAAGGATAAAAATTCCGGCAGAGTTTCAGTGCAAGAAAAATTGGATCCATTTTATGAAGGTGTCACTGTCTATTTATAGACACTGACCGGTCGGTCACGTTTCAAAAGGAACCTATTCGACGACGAAACAACACATCCGTTGGACACGAAAAGACACATTCGTTCAACATGAAAAGGCACCTATTCAAGGATGAAACAACATGTCTGTTCGGATGAAACGACACATCCGTTCGGATGAAACAATACATCCGTTCGGATAAAACGACACATTTGTTCGTCGATGAAAAGACACAATCTTTCACTATCAAACTTCTTATTCATAACCAATAGATTGTCTACAGAATTTATATATATATATATATATATATATATATATATATATATTCCAGCAGTTTGGATTTGACTCTTTAAAAATAAAGTGGGGAATTATAATAATTGATAAGAAATTTAAAATTTAAAATCATAATAAGGGTTTTTGACCAAAAAAATGCAAATTTCAAAAACATCCACCTATTTAGTTCGTTGACCAAATATTTTACCGAACTAATGCATAAAGATGTGATTCAGATGGTTATGTGTTTAGTCGCATACTTGACACATGTGCGTTTCTTACAAATCTGAACACGTCTGTATCAGTTACGTGTTTGAATATGTCTACACCATCTGCACGTTTCTGACTGTGATGTGACTATGCCAAGGGATGTGCCTGAATACCATGATGTTCCTGAAACGTGCATCTGGTACAGATATGTTCAGATACATATCTGGTACAGACGTGTTCAGATCTATAAGAAATGCACATGTGTCAAATGCGCGACAAAGTGTAACCACCTGAAACACATCTTTCTATATTAATTCACTGAAACATTTGGTCAACCAACTAAACTAATTGACGTTTTTATCAAACCCCCTTATAATAAAGTATTGTACATGCACAATAAATTATAATATTATTGTACAAAAGATTCAACTGATCATTAAAATACGGTCACTGGATTGTTAAAATTTCCCACACCCTATAGAAAGGCCAACAGAGTTGTGGATTGTCTTGCCAATCTGTCCTTCTCTCAAGATTGGAATACGGTCACTTTTGATAGCCCCCAGGACTGTTGCTCCCTTGGGCAACAAGATTTGATGGGTGTTTCTACACCTAGATTTGTCTTGTTAGTAGCTAACTGTTGTTCATTTTCCCTTATTTTTAACAATAATATAAAACACGAGCCTCTAAACGATACTTTTATTTTTATTATTATTATTTTTTGGTACAGATACTTTAATTTTTGAGTAAACATCCTTTTTGATCTCTGTCAATATCCACAAAATTCTTTTTAGTCCCTGATTAGAAAAAAAAGGATCTCATTGATCAGCACTAAAATGATGAAAAAATGAAAGTACTTATTACAATTGACAAAAACCCTAAAGTGGCCATTTTTTCATAATTTTAATACCTTTTATCTTTTTATTATTATTATTTTTTGATAAAGATACTCTTAATTTTTTTACTAGACCTATTATCATTTTTATGTAAATGAAAAAAAAACCCTCCAATTTCTACTCTTTATTGGCTTATGTTGTACAAATAATTTTGTTATGAAATATATCAATATCCTAACTATCTACTTAAAGATCTCCAAAGGATAATTATCCAATTATCTTAACAGTATAAAACAATAAAGCTAATCGGGATAAAGATTCTATCCCAACACAAGAGGAGTTGAATTCTACCATAACAGAGAGAGATCTACACAAATCCTAAAAATAACTCTTATAAATAAGAGGCTAAAGACTCTAGGTACACACTTCTGAACTCATTTGCTACTTCTATTCATACTGTGCATACACCCACGTCTACACAGTGATTGGGATACTGGCTATAAGCCAACTAAGATACTTATCTATAGGGTATCTTTGAGCACATATCATACGGTATAGCAATACGATTCTCTAGGAACAAACATTTTAAATATTAATTAGCCGATAAATTTATATTTGATGGATTAGTCTACTAATTTAGAAATGAGTTTTTTTTTTTTTTTTTATAATATTAGAAATGAGTTTTCAGTTTGAGAATAAGAGACAAACATAAGCAAAGAGAGATATTTTAACTACCAAAAAGAAAAAGAAGAAAGAGAGAGATATTTCATTCAAAAAAAGGGAAAAAGAAAAGAGAAAAACATTTTAAAAAGAAGATTGCAGCAGATTCACAATAGTGGAAAAATTGAAAAATTCTCAAAGCAAGCTTAGATGAGCATAAAATACTACGCAATAGTATCAAAATAATAATAATAAAAAAAATACTACGCAATCCAAGACGAATGGCTAAGAGAATTTAACAGCCATAACATAAAATCACTTTACCTTTTTGTTATTGTTGCCAATCATAGATGGGTTTAATGCCGAGCTTCATTAAAATTATGAAACACATAATTTATAAATGAATATTCTTTTTTTATACATATTTGTTTAAATATCTTGATTTGCATAATTTTAGCTCCTTCAATAGTTAATTCTTTAAGGACTCACAATATTAAATTGGTACGAAACAAAAGATTTATCAATTTAGGCCCTATTTGAATTCTGTTTTTAAAAATGATTTTTTTGATTTTTATATAAGAAAAACTGATTTGATAAGTCTTATTTTATAAAAATAATTTTAAGTTTTTAGAATCAAATTTAAAGAACATATCTGAATTATTTTATATTTTAACTTTTAACTTTCAAAAAAAAAAAAAAACAATTTCATTAACTATTCTATAAAAATATAAAACAGTTTTAAGGAAAAAAAAAAAAAAACACACACACACACTCAAACTGGGAGAACCCTTTTGTGGCCCAATGGGCTAGGAAGGCCCAATGACATTGACCGCGAAATGACCACAGTATCCCTTCACTGAGACTTCAAAGCTGGTTTTTCTGTATCATTTCTCTGTGAGTCTCTAAAGTAAACAAACGCGCCATCATGTCTTCCTTTTCCTCTATGAGGAGACCCTCACCTTTCATCCAACAATTTTCAATCCAACGGTTCCGGATCCGCTACTCTTCAACTTCTTCTTCTTCTTCTGCTGCGGCGTCGTTTCTGAACACCACGAACCCGGTTTCCAGGTTCAGTTGGAAGTCGGTTTTGGCCATTGTGGCTGGCACGAGTCTAGGGCTTCTTCTGTACACCTTCGCTACACCAAATTCCAAGTTTGACTCAGCTCTTTTGAAAACCTCACTATCTTCTCTCATTGACTGGTACTCACCGTCTTCTGAGGACGAAAACCGACGTCGTTTTTCACCCTCCTTCTTTGAAAAGTTATCCCTTCCTGAAAGTACTGGTACCTTGCTTTTTGGAGGCAAGTTCTTCTCATTTTAAGGACCAAACACCTTTCTCTGATTTCGATTCATGGAAGTTAAACGTTAATTATTTATTTATTTTGTGGGGTTGCTGCAGATGCGTACAGGAGAAAGGTTTTCTTCAACTACGAGAAGCGCATACGGTTGCGAAGTTCTCCGGAAAAGGTGTTTTCCTTGTTGTTCATTTTTAGTTATTAATTTTGTAACATAATAATCGCTCTCTGTATGCCACTGTGTTCAATTCGTGTAATTAATCATCCTTTAAACTATCTTGACTCATGTTCAATAAATGTTGTTGTTAATCCTTTAATTAATCCGCAATGTGAGTTTCTATTTTCATCTTCCCTTGTGATTTCACAATAGGCACGCTGAACACTAATACAATTGAATGGAACTGCTATTTGTCGCGCATTTTATTTTAATCTACTGAAATATAGGTTGAAGAAACATGGCAGATTGTAAATGATAACTAGTTATTAACATAGTTGACAGAGACATAAAAATGTAGCTAATTTTCCATATAGCTTGGACCTATGTAGCATCGATACCGACACTGGACACGATACGACACTCCGACACGTTAATTCTAATAAATGTTAGATTTCGAGATGTTAGGACACGTTTTGATATTAAATAATATTTTTAACTTATGTAGTGTATATTATATTTAATATTCAATAATTTAATAAAAAATGAAAATAAACTTATAATATTCATCAATTTTGCAAAAAAACATAAGATATCCCAAATATTTATATTAAACTCAATAAAATGGTTATCGTTCTCAAACGAATCTAATAGTTGGAACTAAAAACTCAACGCAACGCAACCTTTGAATCTTCTTTTGAATTTCTATAACGTGTGTTGGAGTGTCGGAGAGTGTTGAGAAGTGTCGGAACATGACACGTCAGGGTTTTTGAAGTGTCGGTGTTCCATAGGCTTGGACTTCCTTTTATCCATGTTTGTAGCTGAAGGGGAAAGTTGAGGGAGACTATGCAATTCTTCCTACATTTTCTATACCTAAGCAATCTGATGATCTTTTTGGTTTCCTCCTTTAAAAAAATCAAAAAATAAAATATGGGTTACATTGGGTTGATAAGGGGCCTAAGTCCCTTTACTGAAGAGTGGTATTTACATTGACAATCTCTTCTCTTTTCATTAAGGTTTTTGAATACTTTGCATCTTATCTTTCACCGGAAGGAGAGCTACTCATGAAACCAGCAGACCTAATGCGGGCTGTGGTTCCTGTTTTCCCTCCATCAGAATCCCACCTTGTTAGAGATGGATGCTTGAGAGGAGAAAGAAGTCCTGGCCATTTACTCTGTGCTCCTTCAGAATTTTTTATGCTTTTTGACATAAACAGTGACGGGCTTATATCATTTAAAGAGTGAGCCCTCTGCTTTCTTTGTGAAGAATCTTGTTGATTGGGAGTAGGGTGTGTTAACTATTTAATTGTGTGCTGTTTATAATTCTTCTATTTTCATTTTTTTGTTACAAAGGATGTCTAAGACCTGGTCTGGGAAGGGAGATAGGGTAAAGTGGAGGCAAAGACGCCTAAGTAGGAATTGATTCTAGTGTAAAAAAGTCCTCAAAGTGACTTGCTTCCACTTTAACTAATGCTTTTGGGCTAATTTTCTTCTCCTTTCCACCTTCTCTTTAATCTTTATCTCTTTATGACCTATGCTTTTCTGTGTGTCCACAATGCCCTTATTTTTCTTTGGAGCAGGTATATCTTTTTCGTAACACTACTCAGCATCCCAGAGTCAGGGTTTTCTGTGGCATTTAAAATGTTTGATGTGGACAATAATGGGTGAGTTATCATGCTACTTCTTTGAAAGTTTAGTATCACTGAGTAGGCCCAATGTATTTATGGCCTGAGTTGGTGTGTTGTAAATTGTGATTCTTTCTTTCTTGTATGGTATATTCTGCTTTTTACTTATTTTAACCATTATATTATTTAGTCATTTTTTGAGCACGGTGTTGTTGCTATTAGTTTGTTGTCGCTGGCATCAGTTTCAAGGCTAAACAAACTGTTGGATTGTAATTCTAGCTATATTATGAATTGGATTTGCAGTGCTGTGGGTGCTTGCTCTTACCTTATTTTTCCTCTCTCCAGATGACATTAGTTTTCCCCATTTACAGAGAGATAAGTAAAGAAGAATTCAAGAAAGTGATGGCATTGATGCGATCTCATCATCGACAAGGTGTTCACCATAGGGATGGACTGCGAATTGGCCTAAAGGTGAATGATTCTGTGGAAAATGGAGGGCTGGTGGAATACTTTTTTGGTAAAGATGGAAAGGGATGCCTCCAGCATGATAAATTTGTAAATTTTTTGAGCGAATTGCATGATGAAGTAAGTTTCTAGTTGCTTCATTTTCACCATTCATTATGGGGTTTGATTGATTTTATTTTGTAGGAATTATATATTGAGGGATTAGGCAGCTTTGCTCCATTGAAGTTTTACTCTCACTCTCTCTCTCTTTGGAAGTTTTTTTGCGTTTTTCTTTTATGTTAGGGAGGACTCCTTATCCTCCAAATGCACTGTAAGCTCTTCTCTTTGTCTTGATGAATTCCCTCTTTATCCTAAAAAAATGATGCAGGGAATGATAAAATCATAAGTTTGATTTTTGGTTTCTGGTGTTTTGTCTTAAACGGTAGTGCCTATCTCTTCTGGTCAGCATATTTTTATGCTAAACTTTAGTCAAGTAATGAAGTCTTAGGCTTTTAATGTTTATCTGCACAAGGGGTTAGCACCATAAGATAAAAAAGACTCAAAATGGTGAGTGGGGCTGCATACGCTGCAGCAACGGTAACAATTTGCAACCCAAGGTTAAAATTGTCTGAGTATTTACGATATATTTGCATAATAATTATGCTTATAGAAAAATACCTTTATTCTTTTACTTTTATGGTTGAAATATCAGTAATGTGGTGGTAGTTGTGATAGCTTTAGAACTGAGAAAACCATATTTGCTTTTATATGTAATCTGAGATAGTTCTAAGAACATTTGTGTGTGTAAATTTAAGTCGCATATTCATATAAAGTTCAAAATAAAACTTACAGCTTTATTCTGTGGAACTGTGTTTGTCAGCTATGGTAGTTGCACTTGTGGGTTTGGCATGCTATTTTTTAGATATTTTTTGATCTGCGAAAGCGAAAAGCAAGGACAAGGATAGTGAAAATGATTAGAGGGATGCTGGATACCTAGCATATGGGGTTGTGATTTAACAGGATAACTTTAAACTTATGCCTGTACATAAGCTATTGTTTGGATTTGAATTCCTAACATAAATTTTATAAACACAAGATTATTGTTTTCCATTTGCTGGAAAAGGTTCATTTTCTGCAATGACCTTCAAAGTGATTATGCATGACAATTAATCGTAATATTTTGTGTAGATTGTGAGACTGGAGTTTGCTCATTATGACTATAAGTCTCAAAAAACCATACCAGCCAAGGACTTTGCACTCTCCATTGTTGCTTCTGCCAACATGAGTGATCTAGGCAGGTTGCTTGATCGGGTTGATGAATTGAACGATGATCCACGCTTTAAGGATGTTCGCATCACATTTGAGGACTTCAAAAACTTGGCAGAGCTACGGAAAAAGTTATTACCATTTTCATTGGCCCTTATCGGTTATGGAAAAGTAAATGGCCTGTTAACGAGAGATGATTTTCAGCGAGCAGCCTCACATGTAAGGCATTTATCTTTGGTTTCTTGCTTAACTTAATAGTGATGGTAAGGGGTAATTATTATTGTCTTTCATTCTAATGAATTCTCAGTAATGATAAAGAAAACCCCGAATGTTTGGTACCTTATTCCATCAATTTTATGATGGTGGGGGGATTTGCATCAATACAAGGGCAGAGCATGTGAAATGGGGAGTGGAATGGCTGCCTCTATTGAGCACTCTGCAATCTATGCTTTCTGGTTATAGTAGTGGGACTGGTATCTAAAACACTGAGTTTCGCGCACATTTGATATGGTTTGCTTCATTGGGAGGTTGAAAGAAACACAATATTCTATACTATTTTCTCACTGTAAAGTTGATAACATAAGTTTTTCTTCTGGAATTTATATTCTTTTTTACCATATCCATCGGTCCTTTATTTGAACAAAATGGTTAATCTATTCATGCGTCATGAGTTACATTCATCAGGAATAGGCATTTTCTTTTGGAGGACAAGGATTTTATATCGTCTCCTCGATTTTATAAACATTTCTTTGCTATCAACTTTTTAGATTATGTGCTCTGGTGTGTAGACTTTAGATTAAACCAAGTCAGTGTCTTTCTAATTCTCTTTCCTTGGCGAATTTCTTGATTTACATTATATGCCCAGTACAGCAAATTCTTAATGTTTGATTGTTTCAATTTCAGGTGTGTGGCATATCTCTCTCGGACAATGTGGTTGAGATTGTTTTCCATTTGTTTGACACAAATCGGGATGGAAACCTAAGTTCAGATGAGTTTGTCAGAGTGCTACACAAGCGAGAAAGGGACATTGTACAACCTGTAGAGACTGGAATCCTGGGTTTCTTGTCTTGCTGCTGGAACTGATGTTTTCCTGATTCGGAAAAGTTACCTTATCAACCATTTTAAAAACAGAAATGAGACGGTGAACAGGAGCCGCTGATGGGAAGGGGAAAATGAAAGAGAGGTAAAGGAAAAGAAAAAGGAAGGGTGGTGATTGTTGGTCGTGGAGGTTTTTGCAAATATTATTTCTTTGTATCAAAACAAAGCTCTTCCTGATATCACCTTAGTTTGCGGTAGCGTAAAAAAGGATGGGCACGGATGTAATCCATTTTTTGATAACTTAGAAATATCAAACAATATGTTGTATGATCAATGTCTGTCACCGAGGTGGTGGTCTGGTTTTGGGCTTTGACTTCTGACACCTGCTACTATTTGGCCATGTAAATAGTGACCGTACAGCATCTTTGTAACCAGTACTCTGCACTCATTCTCTTGAATGAAATTTGTTTTTGAAGGGTTTCAACGGTAGTAGATTCATGCTATTTATTTATTAATTTATTTATCAATGTCTTCAATCGTTTGTATTTGCATTACATGTTTACGTAGTACCTATGGGTATGGCTCTGAATATAACCTGTAATGAGAAAAATTAAAGCAGTGGATTATAATATATCCATGATCTGCGATGCAATAGCTTGTATGTTACAAAATCTTTAATTCGTGATTTTTAATATGTAAGGTATGATCTAATTTACAAAATCTGAGTCCATCTCAGCAGAGTATAGAGGAGAACAGAGCCCCTTTCTTCATCGTGGCTTATAGGTTCTTGCATGCATATTTAGAAAATATACTTGGTCAATCCGTCTGGTGCCATTACTTGTATTACTATAGTCATGTGTTGGTCTCATTAAGGAGGAATCAAAAGGTAAAAAGATACGAGGAAAAAAGACAAAAAACAAAAGTCCACGTGTTAAAATCAAGTATACAAATAAACATTCAACAATGGTCGGAAGGAAGAGAATAGAAGTGGGGCCAAACCTCCACATTCCACAGGCTTTTAGGTTGTGTTTTTCGGTTTGTCCCCCAAAAAAAGCACCCACCCTGTAATTTTAGGCCACTCCCATTATTTCACACCACAACCCCTTCATCCTCCTCCTCCTCGTTTCAACGTTGACTTGAGGCAAAAGAAACCCTAGCAATATAATCGTATCATTACAAATTCTATATTTCTTCTCATTTCTCCAATTCATTTTTGGTCGCAAGATTGAATTTTCCTTCAAATCTCTGTTTTGATTCTTTTTCTTCTTTCAATCGATTCACTGAACGATGGGGAAGCCCACGGGAAAAAAGAAGGATCCCGAAACTCCACGGGCGAACGGTAACAACAACAACAACAAGACATTCGAGCGTGGTTCGTCGTCGAAAGCATTCGACGAAGACACGGCGATGTTCATCAACATGTCACAGGAGCTGAAAGAGGAAGGTAACAGGCTTTTTCAGAAGAAGGACCACGAAGGTGCTATGTTAAAGTACGAAAAAGCCCTCAAGCTCCTTCCCAAGAACCACATCGACGTTGCACACCTTCACACCAACATGGCCGTTTGTTACATGCAATTAGGGCTCGGCGAGTACCCTCGAGCCATCAACGAGTGCAACTTGGCTTTGCAAGTTTCCCCTCGTTACAGCAAGGCTCTCTTGAAGAGAGCCAAGTGCTACGAATCCTTGAATCGTTTGGATTTAGCTATGAGGGACGTTCGTGTTGTTCTTAACTCCGAACCCAACAATCTCACCGCTTTGGAGATTCTCGATAGTTTGAGAAGGACCATGGATGAGAAAGGGATCGTTGTCGATGAGACTGAGATTGCTTTGGCTACTATAGTTCAGCAGCAGCAGGAGCAGGAGACTCCTGGTGCGCGGTTGCGAAAAGTGGTGAGGGAGAAGATGAGGAAGAAGAAGAAAGTTAATAGTAATGGTGGTGCTGAAGATAAAGGCAAGGTGGTTGTTGTTGAGGAGAAGAAGGTGAATAATGGTGATGTTAAGAAGGATAAGGGATTGGTGAAGAAAGATGAGAAATTGGTAGTGAAACCTGTTAAGCAAGAAAAAGAGAAAGCTTTGACCAGGACTGTGAAGTTGATATATGGAGAGGATATAAGGTGGGCGCAGTTGCCTTTGAATTGTAGTATGAGGTTGGTGAGGGATGTGATAAGGGATCGGTTTCCGGGGTTAAAGGGTGTTCTTGTTAAGTATAGGGATCGAGAAGGTGATTTGGTTACTATAACTACTACTGCTGAACTGAGGTTGGCTGAAACTTGTCATGTGCTTGGCTCAATTCGGCTCTATGTTACACAAGTTAATCCGGATCAGGAGCCGGATTATGATGAGACAACGACAACAACCGGTGATGGAGAGGCACGAAGAGATGGCGGAAAACCAGGTGGTGGTGGTGGTGGTGATGTTGAGAATGGGGCTGCTGCGGAAGGAGGCAGAGGTGCGGCTAACAGGATGACTACTGTGGAGGACTGGCTTGTCCAGTTTGCGAGGCTGTTTAAGAACCATGTTGGGTTTGATTCGGATTCATATCTAGATATTCATCAGGTTGGAATGAAGCTGTATTCGGCAGCAATGGAGGATGCGGTGACGGGTGATGATGCTCAAGAACTGTTTGAAATTGCTGCCGATAAGTTTCAAGAGATGGCAGCTCTGGCATTGTTTAATTGGGGAAGTGTTCACATGTCCAGGGCTAGGAAGCGGGTGTCCTTTCCAGAGGATGGGTCGAGAGAATCTTCTTTTGAGCATGTTAAGGCTGCATATGAGTGGGCTCAAAAGGAGTACATGAATGCAGAAATGAGATATGAAGAATCTGTGAGGATCAAACCCAACTTTTATGAAGGACTTCTGGCTCTTGGTTATCAGCAGTTTGAACAAGCAAAGCTCTGCTGGTGTTATTTAACTGCAAACAAGAAGGATTTAGAAATTGGCCATTCAGATGAGGTTCTACAGCTCTATAACAAGGCAGAGGACAGCATGGAGAAAGGCATGTTGATGTGGGAGGAAATCGAGGAGCAGCGTTTGAATGGATTATCCAAATTAGATAAATATAAAGCTCAGTTAGAGAAAATGGGTTTGCATGGTCTTTTCAGGGATGTTTCTTCTGATGAAGCTGAAGAGCAGGCTGCAAAGATGAGGTTACAAATATATCTTTTATGGGGCACCTTATTGTATGAGCGTTCTGTTGTGGAATATAAGCTAGGCCTACCAACATGGGAAGAATGTTTGGAGGTTGCAGTTGAAAAGTTTGAACTAGCTGGAGCTTCTTCAACTGACATTGGTGTCATGATAAAGAACCATTGTTCTAATGAAACAGCAATGGAAGGTAAAGGATGGGAAAATATGATCCATCGTTTTGTTTCTCAGACTCCTTTTTGAGTTTCAAATATTTCAGGGAACTAATAGACCAATTTTCATAATCACAGGGTTCAAAATTGATGAGATAGTGCAAGCGTGGAATGAGATGTATGATGGGTGGCAGTTTGATGTTCCATCATTTCGGCTTGAACCTTTGTTTCGTCGGCGTATTCCAAAACTCCATTACATCCTGGAGCAATTTTAAGTTTTCTTCTTCAGTTTGTTATTCTTTATAGAGGCAAAATCAATGCTTCTATTTTCTTTGTTAATATTTTTGAAGGCTTCTTCATTCCATCCAAAGACAGGTAAGTAAGACTATGCTTCTACTAAAGTTTTTGTTTGCATGTTCCTATAGCAGAAGATCTTTCAAATTGTTCTTGAGAATTTAGGGAGATATCGTAGCATCTGAAAGTTTTACAAGCTTATACTTTTCACTCAAATTGTGTTTTCATGAACAATGGAATGCGATACCAAGTGTTTTTCTGTTGCTAAGAAAATTAAGTGTATCTTTCGGGTTTATGACAGGAATTATCTTTTCTGTTTTTAGGTTCTCACAGGTGAGACTGAAATCCTAATTTCTGTATTTGGAATACTAATAGAGAGATTATTTCAGAATATTTGTACTCATGGTAGAAAAGATAGTAAAATTTTTGGAATCTTTTACTTCTACAATTATAGGTGTATATGCTTGATATATGTCCGAGAATAACTATGATTGGCTGAATAATTATAATTAATTGATAAATGATAGGTGCACGTTTCATGGAATCGCAAGTTGATGCTTGTCTTTAGTACCGTCCAAGGTGTTTTCTCTGGTTTGGTAGAAGCAACAAGTTATTGATAACTGATTAGGCTTTAGACTAGTCAGGTTTGTAAGGCATTCTCAGTTATATTTATGGGAAAAGGATTCCCCCGTTCAGATTTGTATTGATTTTTTTTTTAATTTTCTGGGGAGATAATGTGAGAAATAGGTCTAATGTAAGATTTAGGTAAAGTATTAAAATGATAGGCTTCTGGCCTTTGTGGAAAGGTATTAATCCTTCCCATCAAAAACATTTTGGGGATTGAATGAAATTGTCAATGGCCTTTGGTATGATGTCCCATATAAAAGAAAGAAACAGAGAATATCAATCACAAAGCAGAGACCAATAAGGAAAAGAAGGCAAAAACTAGTAGATTTAATGTGCTGAAGCAATGCTGCCAAACCCGGTGATTTATTGGAGATTGCTTTTTAATCAACCCTCTTATTCAGTAAATATAATTGTAGGAGATATTATACTACTTAAGTGTATTGGCAATTCAGTAAGTTATTATAAACTTGTTTAATAATTTAGAATCCAACTTAACAGTCAATTCAGCTAATTTATTCATGGGGTGTCATCTGTCATATGTGGTTAATAAAATGGGAGTAGGAGAGATGAGGGTGTTAAGGTGGATGTGTGGTTATACGAGGATGGATAAGATAAGAAATGAAGATATTCGACGAAAGGTAGGAGTACTACCGGTGGCTGAAAAGAGGTGAGAACATAGATTGAGGTGGTTTGGGCACGTAATGAGAAGGCCCCTGGATGCTCCCGTAAGAGCAAAAGTTTGTTACCAAGAGTTCAACACAAAGAAAGGTAGAGGTAGACCGAAACTTACTTGGGGGAAGATAGTTAAACAAGACTTAATGGAGTGGATATAGATTGGCGGGCGATGTGCCTTAGAACGGAATGGAGAAAAGCTATAAGCATGGTGGAGGGTTAGACCCGTTGTTATTCCTATGTTCCATATGGTTCTTTTTAGTCATTTTCCTCTGCACCCCCCTGTTCTTCTTTTCCCCTTTTTTTTATTACTTTTATATTTGTGTATATATATATATATATATATTATTACTATTTTACTTATTTTTTTTAATCTTTTTTTAACCCTTTCGTATCTTTTATTTGCGTTCATCTACCACCGACCTCAATTAGTTTGGGATAAAGGTGTTGTTGACGTTGATATTGATGTCATATATAATTTAATTTACAGTAGATCTTCGGGATGCCCTTTCATACATTTTGGATTTTTAATGGGATTGATGAAGTATGATGGTTTGAATTGCTGTTGTTGATATCATGATTTATGATGATGATGGTTACTGGCTTTCCTGAATGTCTGGCTCCTACAAATAGTTTCCAAGACAAGATTTTCCCCTCTTCTCAGCTTTCCCTCCCCGTAAAAACTGTTGGCTTTTTGCATTAGGCTGGGAATTTGGGATTGAAACCGGTTGGCTTAAAGATGGCATAAATCACGTGATAATTTGCTGTGTGTTCACTGTTGGTTTACATAAGATTAATGGATTGACTAACTAGTAACTTTAGAGAACAACTTTCTACTTCATCTTCCTTTCAGTATATTCTCTATCTTAAACTTTTGACTGTTGTATTTTATATAGATCAAATTTGTTTTATCTTTTAATTAAATTGTAAAATTTTATCAAATGATGACATCTATGTGGTTGGCCTGAATGAATTTATTTGCCTTTTTGGTTGCAGGAATTTTTTCTCCATACTGTTACTCATTGATGGATGCGACGATTGGATTACTTTTTCGATGTCAGTTTTGTGTTAGGTTGGGATAGTAGGCAAGAAAGCCTGGTTATATTATTTGTTTTATGTTAGAGGGGATATGCTTTGAGGGTGTCATTCTTTACAGTTGTAAGATCAGTATATGATTCTATTTGTTGGTTTGAGGTCGTGATTGTTTGGGTTGATTTGTTTAGTTTGCAAAAACAATAAATTTTGTTTCTCCCGGTTATCTGGGGTTTGATGATTATTTAGTTTGTCAAATTTGTCATTTGTAACATTGTATGGGTGTTATACAGCACATCATACATTTTCATCATATATTCTCTCGTAAATGTCATATATATTTCCCCCCTTCATGTTTGAATAACACGTTGGTGGCTCATCTTCGTTCCCTTCTTGAATTGCTCATATTTCTCTTGTTTCCCTGGTTATTTAAGCTGGTATAGTTCTTAAGATTTGTAGATATCAGTGTTAATCAAAATTAGTTTTGAAGAATGAATATTTAATTAAAAAAATTCAAAATGAAGTTGGAAATTTATGTAATATAAATCATGCTAATAATTTTTTTTGGTTAGCTGGACTTGTACCTGTGAATTTATTTAAAATAAAATAAATTTTTTACTGCTTGGTAATTTTCTATAATATATAAAGTATTACTTGAATTAATCTTACAAGACATTAATTCGTTCTATCATATATTTTGAATATCAATTTGGTCTTTTATAATATAAAATAAGCATCAACATAAAGATTAAATTAATCTCTTTGAAAGAGAGTGTATATTGGACCTAGGCTCGTCAAAAATGAGTCAACCCCGTAACCCGACTAAAATGAGTAGGGTTGAGTTAGGAAAAGGGAAAATGAGTTAGTAACTCGAGTGGATTGACTTGTAACCCGACTAAAATGAGCCGGGTTTGGTTAGGGAAAATGAGTTAGTAACCCGAGTAAGCTCGAATCGTTTCAGCTCGAAAAAAACTGAGCCAACCTATGGGTCAAATGGGTTGGCTCGCAGGTTATGATTTTTTTTTAAAATATAGAAGTATAAAAATTAATGAAGGTAAAGTGGAAAGCTAAAACCTAAAATCTCAATTCCAATGACCTAACAAAAATGCAGCTGCCAATAAATCCAAAACCGTGCATTGAGGATCTTTTTTGTAGTATGTGTGACAGTGTGAATGTGGTGCCAACTGCCAATAAGTCCAAATCCAAATGCAAAAGAAATTTTCTATGGTTTATCTGTATAATGTTGTAACTCCCCCAAATTTCTAACAATTTTAATAACAATAAAATATTCATATAATAGAGAAATTTCAAATAAAGTAAAATAAAATATTTAATTATCTATTGCGAAAGCTAATCTAAATCTAATTTGGGGAAATGTTACAGCCGCACCTGTACAGGGACAAGTGCAAGACTCTTTATTACATTCAAATAAAACCGCACCTACAAAAATTCAAACTTACTACATATCACATCACCATTGGATCAAAGAGAGAGAATGTTTAAAAGTTTTTGAAGAGAGAGAAAATGTTAATCTAATGGTGATTAGATAGGTAGTAAGTTGGCAGTAAATTTTTTTGGTAGTAACAATATCCTTCCTCTAAAACCAAAGACTAAAGTTTAAATAAAGGAAATATGTCTTATGCATTTATTTAAATCTCATAAAATTTCTAAACTTATAAACTCGACAGAAAAGTCTGCTTCATAATCCTCACTACCCACAGCTAGCCCTGCAATCCGCTTTACTGAAAATCTGCTCCCCCGCATCCCCGCAGGATCATTGCAGTCAAACAAACACAAAAGTCAGCAAAGTTGGTAATCCCAATCAAAATACAATTAATGTAAATAATAAAGAAATTAAATCAAATATCAATATATATAATCAAAATTCCATCATATAATATTTATCTTTATTAAGTTCATTTAGTGTATTTAGTAAGGATAATTATCAACTAACATATTTAGCACAACATTAATCATAATATGATAATATTCACAACTCAATGACATTCATCATAATCAAATCAAATAACATTTCATTATTAATCATGTTTAAGTTCATTGTACTTAGTGGGAAGAGAACCATGGTAGACCCGGGAAATAACCACAGTTGCCAGTCTACCCCGTGACCCGGGAAATAACCATTGTTGCCAGCCACGTATAATTAAAATTGGCCATAATCAATTCACACCTTCCTAGTGTCACGGATATCCTGCCAGACACATCTTCCCAAAGTTGCTACTAATACCTGGGAAATAACCACGGTTGCCAGATACCACTTTGGGAAGAACGGATACAATCTTTTTCACACTAGTTTCACATCGGAGGCATAAAGCCCAAAAGTTGTGTTCATCACTTTGGTCACCATCTCAAAGCTATCTTCCACTATTAAATATTTTCAATCACATACTATCAATTCAATCTTGTAACAATTCTCTCAATTGGAAAATTTCCTCAAGTAGTTTACCAATAATATAATTTCCAAATTCAATATTTCAATTTTATCATAATTTCCAAATCCATTTTCGAAGAATATCATAATTTTTATATTCAACATCTATCATAGTAAAACCCAAATCATATCATAATTTTCCAAATCAGAATTCAAAGAGTAAAATCCAAAGTCCAATAATTAATCCAATTAATTTCTAAAGGTTAAAATAATTTAATTTAAATACCCTAAGGGTTACATATAATATATGAAAGCATCCAAAAACTCCCTAAGGATTAAGATTACATTTAACAAATTTCATATAAAACTAACCTAAGAACGCTAGGATTAGAATATCTAGAGATTAGGATTACATGTAAGGATTATGCCCAAATTTCATATAAAATATAATCTAAAAATACCTTGGGATTAGGATTACTATTAATTAATTCCAAACAAAATTATAACCTAAGAGTACCTTAAAATTAGGATTACCCAATAAAAGTTTCATACACAACAAATATACAACAACCTAGAAATTAGGATTACCTGGTCTCTGTGTTGGCTACCTTTTAGAAGAAAAGTGATTGGTGGAAGAAAAAATGGTTGGTAATCAAAGGAAAATAAAATTTGAAGTAAGAAAGGAGAAAGTAGAGGAGAAGAGAAATGGAGAAATGTTGAGAATTGGAAAGTGGTTTGGTTTGGTTAGGTTGACTCCTCTTTATAACTGAAATCTTAAAACCGAGACATTAATAACGGTCATCACATTTATTCCGATTATAAAAACTGCAGGTAAAATTTTAAATATTATTAATGGTTATAAAAATAAACCAAAACATTAATTACAGGTAACAGTTATCACATTTATTTTGATTATAAAAACTGCATTTAAAATTATAAATATTATTAATGGTTATAAAAATAAACCGAAACATTAATTACAGGTAACGGTTATCACATTTATTTTGATTATAAAAACTGCAGATAAAATTTTAAATATTATTAATATATTAATGGTTACAAAATTAATAATAATAATTATCGCCGTAACCAACCATAACTGTCGAGCGTTATGACTATAATCACCACTAATTAAGGTTACATCTTTAAAGTCAAATTACGACACACTATCAGCAATCAATGCCTATAATATCATACATAAGGGTACATATTATTATTATTATTATATTAAATTACTATTAATTTTCTGGGTTATTACATTCTACCCTCCTTAAAAGAAGTTTCGTCCTCGAAACTTGAAAGTTTGAGTTTCTCAATTAACTAAATGCATTAGGTTAAAGTTAATAAAAATATGGGATATTACAAATGTCTTTGAATTGAATGAATTAATAATTTAGGAAAAATTTAGAAGTTATAGCATCAATGAAATTTTATTTTATTTTTTTCATTTTTTCGAGCCAACCCTAACTCGACTCGGGTTGGGTTGAATTTTCTGGCTCGTTTATTTTTCGAGCAAACCCTAATATTTTTCCAGCCAAATATTTGCCAACCCTTGGACAGCTTCCATTTCTAGGGTAACAAATATTTGCTTTAACCAAGATTTGAACTTGATCAAGATAAATAATTGGGCATTCAATTGCCAACTAAGTTATCTTTAAAGTTAATAATGTTTAATTTTTATTTTTTTGATAACAATAATGTTTATTTTAAAATGTGAAGTTATTGGCACTTTTCAGTGTCTATTGAATATCAATTTTTTTTTTTACTAAAAAAATTTAAAAATAATAAACCATTAAACTTTTTTGGGGAGAGCTATTATTAGAGGAACTGGAATATGAAGAAAAAGAATTCAAATAAGCACCCAATGAGCTGGTTCATGAAATCTGGTTTAAATCATATTTATTTCACATTCAGTTTGACCCACATTTTTAACAGATCTGGTTTCAAAATATATGGCATATTTCGGAAGATAAAATTTGGGATATATTTTAAATTTGATTGAATGTCAAGTTCCTAATCACAATCTTTCTATAATTATTACGTCTATTTAATATAATTATTTTAATATTTTTAGTAATTTTAATGCTGATTAATCTGTAATCAGCAATCAGCAATTCTTATTTTTTATGTTTAGCAACCGTCCTTATTTGGGAGAGTAACCATTTTGCCACACTTCAACAAATTATTTACCTGACTGCCACGCTGATAGTAAAACTTTCCGGAATGTCACGCGGCATAATTCGCTACACTGTGCAGCGAATTATGCTTGTATTGCTGCCAGCTTGACACGTGTCATTTTTGCTGACTGTGCACCATGACATGGTATATTTCGCTACGCTGTGTAGCGAATTACTTGCAAACATAATTCGCTGCACAGTGTAGCGAATTATGTTGCGTGGCATTCTGGGAATTTTTATTGTTGGCGTGGCAGTCAGGTAAAAAATTTATTGAAGTGTGGCAAAATAGTCACTGTCCCTCCTTATTTGTAGGAGATAAATATCCTTAACTTTATCTTTACTTTTAATAGGATTTGAATCTTGTTGGGATATTTTCTTATTTTAATAGATTTTTTTTTTGATAATCTATTTTAATAGATTTATTTATGATTTAGTTTGTATTAAAAAAAAGGGAAGGTTATACTTACAGCTATTTTTCTTTATAATCAGTATCTCTTAACCGTTGATTTACGTCAATTAACGGTTAAGATTTTCGGCAATAAAATTTATTAAGTAATTAACAATAAATATTAATCATTAATTAAAGGAAATCAACGGTTAAGATATCGGTCGTAACTCCCTTATAAATAAATCAAATAATTTATATTTATAAGGATTTATAAGAATAACGTTACAGGATAACGATTCTATCATTCCACCCATTAATAAGATTTTATATGAAAATGATTTTTTATCAGGCCCAACCCATAAATCCTCTATATATAGCCTGCACTCACTTTGCACAAATCAAACCATTTTTACTTTCCGCACACCTTCTTCATAGGGTTTTATCACACACTCAAATCCTCAATCATGGGCAGCAAAATCAGGAGACCATCTCATGCTGGTTCTTGGTACACAGACAATCGTAAGCATCTAAATCCAACCACTAAAAAAAAACCTGAAAACTTGAGTTGAATTTTGCTGATCAAGTTCAAAAGATTTTTTTTTATATACATAAAAAATGGAGTTTTTACCTTTCAATTAGTGTTCTTTATTCATCCCATTTGGGTGAATGTTACATAGTCAAAATTTGAGTCTTATAATGGGCGATTGATTCTTTGAGACAAGCTTCAAAGTTCTCCACTTTTTTAGTTTTTTAGTCGCTCATTACTCTTCTACATGTCAGTTCATTTGTCAGAGAGCAAAATCTCACTTTAATATTTTTTTTTATTTTTTAATTTTAATTTTCAGCTAAGCAACTTTCAGAAGAACTGGAAGGATGGCTAAAATCTTGTGGTCTGACCAAGTCTCCTGATGTACGAGGAGTAATAGCACCGTAAGTTTTAAAAGTACTTGTTTTTTATGATTTGATTTGATTTTTTGAGGTTAACAAATTCTAATGTGCTTGTGTTGCACTGGAATGTTGTTATTTTAGACATGCAGGTTATTCCTATTCAGGGCGAGCTGCTGCCTATGCCTTTGGAAACATAGATCCATCTAAAATGTGCGTTCATGTCTTATTTGCTTCTCTTAATGTTCCACATTCGTGAATTTTATTTCCAAACTGAGCAAGTAATGGTGTATCAATCCTTAAAATTTAAGAAATTAAATAACGATAAATGCACCCTCATTTGCCCAATTTATAGACAAGTTTATCCCATGCTTCTATACTATGAAGCACCGATACTCCAAATTCTTTTTCCAACGTATCCGATACGCGTATCGGGAACGTGTCGGAAACGTATTGTATCGTATCGACGACGAACTAATGGTCGTATCGAGAACGTATTTGGAACATATCGAAAACGCCGTGTCAGAGTCGGTGCTTCATAGCTTCTATACCATCTTCCCCCTTCATTCCTATTTTGGAAATTGTCAGTTGATGTGTTGTTTATAGAATCTGGATTAGCTTCAGGCCCTTTCACTTGTGCTGTGCTGTTTCCTGTTAACTTGTGGATGGTTGTTATTTTCTTTCTATTTTACGGTTTCAGTACACGCGTGTTCCTTCTTGGTCCTTCTCACCACTATTATACTCCAAAATGTGCTCTTTCAACTACAACAGTCTACAAGACACCTATAGGGGACCTGCCTATTGATTTGGAAGGTATCAATTAAATTTATAAAAACTTATCGATCCAGTTCGTTGGTAATTCTTGCCTGCTTTCCTTTGCAATGATGAGATCGTGTGATTTAATTATGAATGCAGACTTTTCTTTGCAGAAAATTGATGAACGAGGGTAATCTATGAATTGTGAAATAGAAATAAAATAATGATATGCTTATGTAAAATCAATTTTTTATTTTTGTGATATTGGTTTTCTATCTATCTGAGTTGTGAAGATGCGTGGCTTGTCTGAATTGTTTTGCGAAGAACTGATTCGTTTTGTCTGACTTTGATATTGACTTCTTTCTTTCCTCATTGCCCAAATTCAATTCTCTGTAATTTCACCAGTCAAGGAGGAGCTTAAAGCTACGGGAAGTTTTGAACTAATGGATATTCGCACTGATGAGGCTGAACATAGCATGGAAATGCATTTGCCATATCTTGCTAAAGTGTTTGAAGGGTAAATTTTGTTATATAGAGGTTCCTGTTCTGAAACCTTTCAACAGAGGCTGAATTTGAATATTGATGCAGGTACCAGGTGAAAATTGTACCCATTTTAGTTGGTGCTCTTAGTGCTGAGAATGAAGCTATGTATGGGCAGATTCTTGCCAAATATGTGGATGATCCCAATAATTTTTTCTCCATTTCATCAGATTTCTGTCACTGGGGATCTCGGTAAGTGCTGTTTTTACCTGTTCAACTACCTTATTTATTTATTTTTTCCTAAGATCTTATGAAAGTATACTGTTGAAATTGTCTGAGTTGTGTAAACAAACACTCATCCACTTGCACACACAAAGCAAACACTCAAAGTCTGGTTGTTTTCCTTTGGTTTATTTATTCCATATTACTGGTAAGATGATTTATGTTGTTTAGATAGTGTACTTCATTGGTAATTATGTAAGTTTTTGTTAAGATGTGCTTCAGTGGTTTGGCTGTTTGTTACCAATATCTATATATTGCATTATCTAGTTATGTATTGTGATGGATATATCATGTTTCTCATCTGTTCGAGAAAGGTGTTGATCATTATATATTTTAGGTTACACATTTCTTCCTATAACCTCCTGTCTCCTGACTGGTGTTTTATGTCAGATTCAATTATATGCACTATGACAAGAAACATGGGCCTATCTACAAATCTATTGAGGCCTTAGACAAGATGGGCATGGATATCATAGAAACAGGAGATCCAGATTCATTCAAAAAATATCTATCCGAGTATGACAATACAATCTGTGGACGGCACCCAATTAGTGTTTTTCTCCATGTAAGTTCCTTATAAAAATTGCCACAATATTATTATTTTATCATCATCAGTATTATTATGAATCATGTTTTCTTTTCACACCTTACCAAGAATGAAATTGATTAATCAATTTGAGAACTTCTTGACCATTCTTTTACCTTTCCAAAAAAATAAAATAAAGAAAGAAAGAAAATAAAAGAAAAGGAAAGGTGATAAAGATTCAGAAATATCACAGTACTTTATCTCATCATGTGATGCTTAGAGCTAGAAATGTTTATTATCCGATAGTAACCAGAATGTAGAAATAAGAAATGGAAGAAAAACTGAAGTGTGTATATTAATTATTGCTGGCAATTCAGCAGCAGTACAAGTTATGTTGTAAAACTGAGAGAAATACAAAAAAGGTAAAAATGCAAGAAAGAACAGATAGGTTTTGAGGGTCTCCAAAGGTCTCTCGCAATTCTGGTTTCCCAGCCCCCGTCTGTCCCAAGTCCCTCCCTCCCTCTCCACATGCCTCTGGCTCTATTTAACAAACTCTCCTAACCCACCTTGCCACCTCAGCAATGATTATTTTCTCCCTTCCAACAGAATTGTGCCCTTTAGGTACTTGTGTTGTTATCTGGAATATTCCCCAATCCCTTGGTGTCGTACCATAATCTGAGACTTGAACTATTTTGATGAGGACTTCACTTCGAATTCTTTAATATTGGTAATTGTTGAAATATATAAAACCATTAATGTAGCCTCACCAACAGCTTAAGCTGTTGGTGAGGCTACATTAATGGTTTTATATATTTCAACAGTAATATAATATTGAAGAAAGTCTATCTGCATGTGGTATCTTTGATTCATATATTTTGCAACTTACCACATTTAATGAGTTATTCAATTGGGTGCTGATCTTACATTTACTTTCAACATCTTGCGATTTATCAGATGCTGAGGAACAGCTCAACAAAGATAAAAATCAAATTTCTTCGTTATGAGCAGTCCACTCAGTGCAAAAGTACGAGGGATAGTAGTGTCAGTTATGCATCTGCAGCAGCAAAGATTGATGATTCATGCTCTAGTTGAAGATCTACCTTCTTTGATGGGGCATTCAGCAATTTCATTTCCTTTAAATTGACTATTTATATTTAAGCTTCGAAACAATTGGATATTATGTTCCTTTTTTTTATATATCATTGTCAATAACATGTAGGGAAGTTGTCAAATAATTTTATTCCTTTAGACAACATGCTTGGAAAGTTGCGACTATGAACATGTGATTTTATCATGTTATGGTTGCAACCATCAAATTCTTAATTTGCACTGTCATATGAGCTTTGTTTTTTAGTGTTGCCTTAGCTGTGGTAATACTAATGAAGGTGTAAGCTTCTTGTGGCATTTGTTGATAATTTCTTAACGTCAGTGATGGAGCAACCCACTGATGCTGATGCTGTCGAGTGTGTTTTGTCAAATAAAGGATTTTACATATTGATTGAAAAATGACTGTGGTAACAAGCATATTTTGCATCTTAATTTAGAGATATTTATGATAGAGAAGTTAAAAAGTTTGCATCATGTTATAAGTTCATGCCGGATTGTGTGTGCAAAATAGTTATTATATGGATAGATAGTTCAGAATGTGTTGACTAGTGTAGAAGATGCACTATGTTTCGAGAATATAAGCCCATTTCTTGGATATGTTACCGACAGACGACAGTAACAAAATATGGGGTCATAGGATTCCAGTGACCTTTTCCCTTTGTTTAATATTCATGCAATCACCGCAGTGACCCTTTTTTTTTGGTTGTTAATATTAAATTATTGCATGAATAGGTTGTTGATTGTGGATAATGTACTTATTTGGAGAAAATATAGATGCTGCCAATTTTTTTTTTTAAAAAAGGAATGTACAAATTATTCCCTTACGGACATTTGGTTCCATTCTTTTCAATATTTTCCTAGGCAAATGAAGTATGGTTTTTAGAAAATCAATGTTTGTTTCAACAGCTTTTGACCAAAACCCATCCATGTGAAATGCATGGCTTTTTGAGAAAGATAGGAATTTGCACTGTTTAGAAACTGGATTTGAGGGTGGTTTTTTGAGAAAACTCGGGTAAAGCACTGTTGACACATTTTTTGTCATATATTTCCCTGGTAAAATTTTGTCAAACCAATTTACTTTTTTTTAACTTTCCTATCTATTCAACTTTCCCTATGGATCCCTAGTAATTATATTTCCCTAGTATTCTTAAAATTTATCTTCAACCAAACGCTCCCTTAAAGGTGTGTTTGGTGCAAGTTTTCGTTGAAGCAAATGAAAGTGATATTTTGATATGTTCATGTTTGGTATCATGTTTCAAAAAATGTTGCTAGGAAAATTATTTGCATGGTATTTGCTTTTTGGTTTAAAAAACACTATTGAATAAAATCACTGGGTAGTATTTGCTGATTGATGGGGAAATTCAAAATGGATTGCAAGTAAGGAGACCAAAATGACTTTGATGTTAGGGAAAACTATTAAGCAAACTAAAATTATATTTTTTCATTTTATTTTACCTTGTTGTGGTAATTTAATTATATTTTTTTACCTATATTTTACTTTTAACCAAACATAGACTTAGCAAACTAAAATCATATTTTCCGGTAATATTTCGGTCTATCAAACAACTTTTTTTAAATTTTCCTACTAAACTCATTTTCCTATCATATTCTTAGTAATTATATTTCTCTAGTAAAAAAAAATTTATCCTCCACGAAACGCCATTTTATAATATTTTCTTTGCTCAATCTGCAATTTAGGGTTTGGCTCAGCAGTAAGCTTGCTTGCCGTGGTGTGTTAGGTCGCGGGTTCGAATCAGTCTCTCTGCAAAAAGCAGGGGAAAGACTGCCTAGAGTATTCCCTTCCCCAGACACTAACGAAATGGGTATTTAAACCGGGTCGGCCGTTAATATGCAATTTGAGTTATTATTATTGAACTCCTTAGTTATGGTTGTCGGTGAAAACGATATTTTGTGTTGAAACAAATGAAAGGTACCACGTTTAGAGCACTTTGACATTTTCACCATCCCCCCACCCAACTTCTCTTTGAACAATAGCTTCTTATGCCATTCATTGCATTTAACTTCCTCAATCACAATAGTGGCTCCAACGTATCATTTGGCTTTTGCTGTGTTTAAGGAAGCTAGAAGTGGGTTCTTGATGTTGGGGTCTGTGTCAGTTCCTTGGTTTGACAGCATAGCAAAGGAACTTGTAGTTCATGATGCATTAGGTATAAGCAAGTTTGATGATGGAATGTTTAGGTGAATGATAACATGTGTCATGAGTGCAAGGCCAGTACCTTATAAAGGCTCCAAAGGACTAAGTTACTCATGGTGTTGTTTGTTTCAAATAAAACTACTTGAGTTCTGTTACTGTTATACTTTTAATACAAAAGAAAGAAAGAGAGAATTTGGAACCAGAATAGAATGTGTAATCTATTTAATTACATAAGGCTTGAGCCCTTTTTCAACTAGCGGATTGTGAATGGGTTGAAGTGGCATATCGTCAATCAATATTTTAGTTGTATGTACCAAAATTCTAAAATCTGAAGATAGAAAGGCAAGGATGAAAGAGAGGAGAAGTCAAGAAAAGGATAGGGAGCTTCCGCTTTCATGAACTTGAAGTAATGGTATAAGTGTATAACTAATATCTGAACTAATAAAGAAGTAATAATAAGGGTTTCAATATCAAGATCAACATCATATTTATCGCAAAATAGCTAGGATCAGTCATCCATATCTACGATGAGGCGGACGCACGTGCATGAGAAGAGGGAAAGTGTCCACCGTTGAAATCTGATGCGAAAATATGAAAATGCTCTTATCATAAAATTCAAGTTTCCCCAATTTAATTTTTCTCCTTCTATTTTATTTTCCATGCGTTTTTTTTTTTCTCCTCCACCTCCATTATCAAAACCTAACAACAGATAGCTTTATTCCAGACCCATCGTTTGCATCTGCATACTAATTCATCTCCTCTTAAACCTCAATCTCTGATATTAGAAGTTGGAACATTTGCTTTTTCCTCCATCGCCGGTCTAGTTGAGTCGCAATCCGTCCAAATCTAGACCAGACCCAGCCAGCCGACAACTTCTCTCAAGTCGCGTTCCAGACCAGACCCAGCTGCTGGCACTGTGATTCCGTGACCGATGACCGGCAAAGTTGTTCTCCCTTTTGTTAATTTTTATTATAATATACTTTTGTTATTAAAATATATGTACTTGAACTTATTGAGTGTCAACTCTTCATTAATTTCTTGGATCCACCACTGTATCTACGGTGCATTGATACTTCAAAAAATCCCGACACTCCAACAAGTTGCAGAGACTCAAAAAAAGGCTCAAAAGTTGTGTTGTGTTGCGTTTTTAGTTCCAACTATTAGATTTTTTTTATAATTTTCATTTGATTGAGTTTAATGTAAATATTTGTGATATCTTATGTTTCTTTACAAAATTATTGAATATTAAATATAATATATACTACATAAATAAAAAAATGATTTAATATCAAAACGTGTCCTAACGTGTCAAAATTTAATATGTTTTAGAATTAATATGTCGGAGTATCGTGTCCCGTGTTGGTATCAATGCAACATAGATACACATCATTAAAATCTGCAAAGGCAATATGCATCTAGATGCTCATGGGTGTAACCAAATAAATTGTTGGAAAATAGTTTAGAAAACACAAATGAAAATTAAATGTAGGAGATTTTTTAATTGCTAGATTTGACTCCCACCAAATATATCTTTAGGAGGAGTTGACGATTCGACTGTAATTAAGCCCCCCCAACTCAGGATATAGCTCAAAGAATTGAAACTTGTAGAATACGAGGAGCCAACTTGCCTCAAAAAATAATTAAGGTCGGTATTAAAAAATAGTTATTATAAGTTATTATTTGGTTAATTGTTTTATATTTATTTGATTTAAATTTAATTTTAGCATTTAAGTCTTTCAAAAAGAGAAATATTCAATTCATAGTTACATACCAGAAAACAATCTCCCTTCTCACAAAAAAAATTAAAAAATCCCCCCTCCTAAAGCACGAGATCATTTTCTATACATATGTTATATGTGCATCCACAATTCAGAAAATGATATTTAGACAAAAAAAAAAAATTTCTTCTTTTTTTCATATGGACAACACATATATTACATCATCTTTATTGGCTGATTGCAGGAAGTGTTGTGTGCGACTGTTGTACCATAAATATTTCCCTAAAGCAATTGGTATCAGAGCCGGATTGTGTTTTTGGATGTGGATCTAGTTTTATTTTACGTTTATCATGTAATTTGTTTTGCTTCGTAAATACCGAAATTATCAAGTTGGTGAAGGATTAGGTAGTGATGGATACCACAAAAAAAGAAGAGGTTATGCCTGTAACAAATGTAAAATTGTAAAGATGCACGCCTAAGAAGGCTAGTCGAGAGTGGAAAGATGAGATTCTCCGATTACACCTCGTGTTACGGGATCGTTAAGATGTTAATTTTGCGGACAAAATTCTAAAATGTGGGGTGATTATAACACCGCATAATTCTAAATTAAGTATTAAAATATTAAATGAGTAATTAAGTGAAGGATTAGTGAAAATCCTAAAGATTAGGCCAAAATACAAAGTAAGGGCAAAACGGTAATTAACCAACACGCAACCCTAGAAAAATAAAAATTGAGTTGAAGGTCTCAGATGATAAAAATAACACTGGAAATGGATTCAGAACGAAAAATTGAGTGGATAAGCAAGTTTCAGAAAAATCAGTGAATAGTATTTTTCACGGGTAAAAATACCGCGGTACGATTGCATCGTAAAACGTGCCAATTGAGTTTTGAGCTCTAGGTTTCAAATATGAGTTATAAATGGTTTATAGAGTTAGGAAATATGATTTTGATAAAATTTGATGGAGTTAAGTCGGTTTGGGGAAGCGTGCCAACGACGCGCGCAATAGCTTAAAACAACATTTTCTCCGAACGATCGGAAAACTCCGGATTCATCTGATCAAGGGTAATTAAAGGACAATGGTTAATGTTAAAAATTACAGTTTCTAAATGGTTTATGAAATTATAGACGTTTAGTGGAATCGGAAGGAGTTTTGAATTAGTTTGAAATCGCGTGAGGCGGCGGTGGGGCCCACCTCACTTAAGTCACTTAAGACACATGTGCATATGCACTATTCATCATCTCCCACCCTCACTCTCTCTCTAAAAACCATGACTTTCTCTCTCCTCCCACCATTTCCACTTCAAATTTTCATTTCATCATAACTTAGTCATTTTAGCACCAAATCAAGTGATTCTTGTCTTGAAACTTGATGGAAAACGCCTTCTAAAACCATTGGTAGTACTCTTGAGCCTTGAAACTGTAAGAACCCGCACCGCTAATTAAGGTAATTAGCGAATTAATTATAATAATTAGGAAATAATTCCATAATTGACCCTAATAAGTATTAATGGGCTTAGACAATTATATTGAGTGAGTAAAAATGCTGAAAGTCGCTTTTCGAAAGAAAAGTGCAGATACCGGTTCTGCTACTCGGTATAAATGCGTACCGGAAAAGTATCCCGGAAAATTATAACGAATGCATGTTAATTAATAGAATATTATGTAGGACTTGTAAAACAAGTTTCAAGTCAAAATGACGTAATCTGATGCCAGAACTGATACTGGCTATGGAAAGCGCGTACCGGAAAGGTGCTCCGAAAAATAAAATAAAAATATGACAAATCTTAGAAAAATGAGTAGGTCTAGAATCCGAAGTTTGGGATCAATATCTTTTACTTTGCTATTAAGGCTAATACTGCGCGGTTAGTTGCTTGGGCCTATAAATAGACCCATTAGTGGGCACAAAACCCTAGGCCATACATTTCCTACGTGAATAGTGGCTGCTGCTGCCACCCTTCTTCTTCTTCTTCTTCTTCTTCTTCTTCATTCTTTAGCCAAGTTATCACCTTTCATGCTTGTTTAAACACTTGTGAAGGTGAGAGTAAACCTTGGGGCTGCATTGTGGCCATCATTCTGAGTTGAGGGGTAGTTAGTGAGCATGAGTTTGGAGCTTTAGTAATGGCTACTTTGTAGTAGTCATTGTGAGCTTCAAAGTGCCTTCTTGTGGTGCAAGAACCCACCTTGAAGTGCCATTTTCGTGCTCCTACTTAGGCTGAGTTTGAGGAACCTTGGGAGAGCTCCAAGAGCACAACTTGCCTCTGTTTTGAGCTTTGGTAAGTTATACCAACTATGATCATGGGTTTAAATGCTTAAAAATGGAACCTTGATGCATGTATTGAGCTAAGTTAATAACTTAAGGGTGGGGTAGGTTAAACACACCTAGAAATGCATGTTTAAGTGCCTTTAATCGGTTAAAAATTTGAACCTATGGATTGGATATTCACGAAATGCAGAAAATGCATTCTGTCGTGAGATATCCGGATATTGTCGGGCAGATATCCGGATATCCATATCCGGATATGGGGACAGCAACGAACCTGTTTCGGTAAAAATTCGATATCTTGAGCTACGGAGCTCCAAATCGAGTGCCGTTTGGACCTATGTGTAGCTAACACATAAGGCTATAACCCTGTAAAATTTCGTAGCCATTGGATAAGTGGTTTGATCTCAGTGTTAGTTTAAAGTCGCGTCTTGGTTGCTGGAAATTCAGTTGGCAGCAGTCACTTTGCGAAAATCATAACCGGAGTTATACAACTCCGATTGAGACATAAAGTATATCGTTGGAAACCTCAAGATGTCTAGTTTAACATTGTAAATATTAGAATATTAATATTGATATAATTATTGGTCTAAAACAGATTGTGATTCTGCTGTGTTTGGACTTTGAGTTTGTGCGGACTCTTGGCTTGGATAGCTAGCTTGCAAGGTAAGCTTTCGTGTCCTCGGTTTAGCCATTTTGATGTTCCACCATGTCCCATGGGGATGGGTTTATGCATGCTGTGTTACATGCTTTGATTATTTTAGAAATGCTGTTGAGGTGTTTATATGTAATGAGCTATTATGATATATGCATGTGGTGTCCACCTAGACGGCAATCCTGAGTATGTAGTACATACAAGATGGAGAAGCATGTGGGTGAGGTGCAGGTAGTATCCATGTACTCATGTAGGCATAGACGTATTCCTACATTTCTCTGGCCAGTAGATTTGAAAGCACACATGACATGATTAATTGCTGCATCGCATGATTTTAGAACTTATACTGTAATACTGTTTTTGGAACTTATATTACACATGTAAGTGAGCTTGGGGTGGAGACTCCTTGAGGACCCCTTGTCTTACTGAGATTTCTTGTTAGAGATCTCACCCCACGTTTGGGGACGCTTATTTCAGGATCAGGTAATGTTGAGGGCTCAGGTGGCAGGAGCCAGAGCTGAGCTGATAATTATGCTGACGTGCTGGTTGTGGATTGCTGTTATTTGACTGTTGTTTATGTTTTCTGCTTTGATTATGTTAAGTTTATGTTGAGACTATTTGTGGGCATTGTTGCCTTATTTGGTGAGCATGGGGTTTGTCCATGCCACATGGTTTGATTATGTCTTTAAATTCGCGGTTGTAATTAATGTATCAGGATTTTGACCCAGGCTGTATGTTGTAGTCCTGCGGTTCTAGATACACACATTATATTTATGTACGAGGTATTCAGTTAGTTGTCTTGCAATTTACATACAGGCAGTATTTTTGTGAAAATGATTAAGTAATCAAGTTGGTTAAGTTAATGACGTCATAATTGAATTAAAGAAAAAGTTATTCCGCATTTTAATTAAGCGTGGCTTAATACGATAGTGTGTTAACAATCCGGGTTAATACGGGCTGTTACAGAAACCGTGTATTTGGGAAGATCAAAGCCATTTTCAGATTCGACCCATTGGAGAAAAATTGGATGTTCATGGAGCTTTTGATCTTCCATTGCTTGGTGGAGTTTTGGGGTAGCATCTAGTCTTGGTTGTGAGTATATTTTCATCCCATTTACATGGTTTGATTGTGGTTGATGTTCATGAACCCTAAACTTTGATGTTTGATGTGTTGTGTTAGAGAGCTCAAATGGAAAATGTGTATTAGATGATAATGCCTTAGAATGATGTATTAAAGCTAGAAATGCTATGAAAAATTTTGGTGAAAAAAATGGATTTTTAACTTAGTGAATTTTGAGGTCATGACTTTGAATTTTGAAATTTTGTGTTGGACTTTGATTGATGAGTTGTGGATGATATATGTTGATATAATGGTATTGTATGGAGTGTGCAATGATAAAAAATGGAATGGGGATTCTTTAGAAAGTCAAAGTGTGCCAATCGACCATATAGAGAATTCTAGGAAATTGATGTGGTTTGTGTTGATTGGATAATGTATCAAGTGTTTGATGGTATTAAAATGGGTTGTGTGGTGGTCGGAAAGTGGTAGAATCCATGGAAAATAATAAGTTTTCATTAGGGACATAAAAGAACCTAGAGTAAATTATTTAGCAAAACGATGCTTAAAATACGTAAAGTGGAAAAATGGCACTTGAATTAGCCTTTTGGCAATCTAAGGATGTATAATAAAATGAGAAAGAAAATTTAGAAAAATAAATTTGAAATTTAGCCTAGGAAGGTCGGACCTACAAGTGTAGGAGTGAAAATTTGACGTTTTCCGCATTTTGATAGAATTGACGTGTACTGATGATGGTACATGATTGTGTAGGTTGCCGTACGTCGACTTGAACCCTAAACAGTGAATCAGTGGATTGCCCTTGGTCCTGGACCAAGTGGATTGAGGTAAGAGATTGGATCAATGCATGTTTAATTGTAAATTATCATGTATTGTTTGAGTTTTAAGTGATTGGGAATGTTCTCTGTGTAGGCATTCTGTTGTGTACCAAGTTTGAGGAATAAGCTGCTGCGGAGCTTAGTGGAGTAATATATAAGGTAACCTCTTGGTACTGGGGCTTGTTCCCCTTGTGTGTCCCACCACGACCGTTGAGGGTGATGGTAGGAAGTGTGTATGAGTAGTGTAGAATAACATGAGTATGCATGCATTATCACAGTGGGTACTTCATACCGAGTCTATGGCCAGTAGATAGTTAGCCTTCGGGCAAGTTCCGGACTTCCACTGGATAGGTCTCCGAGAGGGAGTTCCAGTTGACCCAGGGTCGTGGTGTGTAATCCGGATAGGAGCACACTAGGAAGTCTTGGGTGTATATGGATGGGAGGGGTACCTTGGTTCTGGTTCTAGGAACACACCTTGAATGATACCCGTAGGCTTATATGCCGAGGACGTTGTGTGGTATGGTAGCTACCAGCCCGCTTCGTCGTAGTTTGTATTCCGATATTTCCCCTTTTCTCTAAATCCCTTGCTTTATCCCGTTTTAAGTATGTTATTTTATAGTATTTATATGCATCGAAGTGAACCATTGGGCGGAGTTTTCTCCAGAACCTCTGGGTTACTGAGATATATTCGTATATCTCACCCCGTCTCGGGGACTTTATTTCAGGAGGTAGCAGTGACACAGGAGTGGCGGGCAAGAGGCCCATAGGATGAGTCATGGAGCATTATCATAGTAGTTTATATCTTTAAAGTTTATGTTAAATTTGTAAATCAAAGTATGAGTTTGTAAGTTTAATTTAAAGTTTGAAGTTGTAAGTTGTAACATGCAAGTTAAATGCTGTAATTATACAAAGGATGCATGATGTATTATGATGAAAGGACTTTAGGCCTATTTTAAGTTTATGATTACTTGTATGATGAAAATATGCATGAAATTGAAGTTGGTGATTGAAACTATTTAAGGATTTAAAGTGAGCCATATTGTGTAATAAATATGAACTGTGTTGGGTTGTAAGAGCCCCAAGGCATTGCTGGTCCTTGTGTGTGCCACCCAAAGATTTATAATGATTATTAGGTACATTCGAGGTCACATGACTACTAGTGCAAATTGGGAATTTTTGTAAACACAAAGGAAACTCTGGCGAATTTTCTGTAGAATTGGCAGATTTTAGGTGAACTTCGGGAGAGCATATCTCCCTCCATAGAGGTCCGATAAGGACTTGCCATACGCCATTTTGAATATTGAGATGTCCCCTACATTGTGTAAAAATATTAGAATTTTTAGAGTTGTGCGTAGCCCTGTGGAATCCATGGAAAGTTGCTGCCCTGTTTTGCCCTGCACTTGGGGGCTGTTCTGGTCCGTTTTGGAAAATTTATTCCCGCTTCGTTTCTTAGTCTGATTAAGTGTATGATATATCTAATCGAAGATTGAGGTGTCTAGTTTATGGTATAAAAATTTGAGAACAAATGGATGGGTGGATTAGGTGCAGAAATTCAAGGAGTGAGGGATGTTTGGAGCTGTTTTGGGGTTGGTTGGAAGTTTTACTTGTCCAACTTCAAACGGCGATAACCGGAGCAAACGAGCTCGGAACCTAGCGTGTGATAGATTTATAGAAAGTTAATTAAGTAAGAAATAAAGATAGCAAGATAAGAGGGACTTAATTTTTACTGTGCTTCCGCATAAATTTAGAGACCGAACTATGTTCGGATGTGTACAAAACGCAAAAGTGTGAAATTGGCTAAGTTGGTTTATGGGAACCCCTTAGTATCTTATAATAAGTAAAGTAAGCTATAAAAATAGTATATATAAGTATTCCATAAGAGTTTGCAGTTACGGTCACAACTTTTAATTATTAAGCTTTTTATGTTTTCAACTGCTCGCGTAATAATCGGAAAAAGTTTATTCACATTTTTATAAGTGAATTGCTGTGATTGTAACTGCGCTTAATATCATAATTAATGTTAACAATATCGGTGTACAATGGGCTGTTACATTTTATGGTATCAGAGCAGCTTTGTTAGGGAACTATGATAATAATGTATAGATGTGTTATGTGCTGCATAGTTGTATGTAGATTCTTATCGATTACTGCGTATGTGATTCCTTAGTGTGGGTCTGATCAACCCATTCCTTTGTGTTACATGTGTGGTCATCGTAAGAAACCTGCGTAGTAACCTTGGAGCACCGAATGTGAGTCTTTAGCCTGATGTTGTGGCTGCAGTGTTAACTGCTCCATGGACAAGAGATGGCAGCAAGTAAAGTATGAATATTAAAAGACTTAAGGAAAACAGACTTAAATATTGTATCTGACTTTTGATGAAAGTTAAAAGAAAATCTTATTATAAGCAAAAGTTGTAAATAATCTATGATATGTACGGTAGTGACAGAGGCAAGCCTTGTAGTACTGTGGATAATAAACATAAAATTGAGATGAGTTTATGAGATTGGTGAAATTTCCAAGTATATGTGTAGTATAGTAAGACAATTATGTACAAGTGGACTTGGTGAATAGACTTCATCAAGGTGAGAGATTTAGAATCTGAGGGATTATTGAGAAACAAGAACAGATATGCATATGTATGAGTTAAATACGTTATGTTTGATTAGCAGTTATGAGACCAGGAAGGTGGTGTACACTTGAATGAATTGGGATGGTTAATGTAAAGAAGCAAGTGGAATATTTGATGTATGATCCTAAGGGGTTTGACCACTTGAAATTATTATGTTAGTGAAGTATTAATTTGAATAAGTATTGAAATACGGGGTTGAAATCCATAAAGATGTAGTGTTGGTTAAACATAGGTGAGATGAATTCATTATGTGTTGTATGTATAAGGAAAAGTAAAGGAATCGCCATGGATGACATGAGATAAATGTACCATGAAGGCACCATTGTAGTTAACGGATGCCGATTCAAATAGGCAGACGTGTCAGTAATAAGTGAATAGGACAGGTGAAATGTATAGTCATGTGTAAAACCGTAATGTGAATTGTAAGGAAATTATGACCTTGTGGTCTATATATAAGTACTACTAATAGTAGTGTGCTTGTAAAAATATTGGTATTTGATATGGATTGATAGACGGAGTAGAGGTAATTTTAAGGTAAGGAATATTCTACAACCACCAAGGGTGGAAGTGATCAACAAAAATTGATGGATTGCTATACAATATTGATTATATGTTATATGAGCCGTAGCAGGCAATGGATTAGAACGGTGACATGATTTTATGGGTTATCGTTGTATAACAATAAGGTGAGATGATATGATTAGAGAATGAGCTAAGGTACAACCTAATGTGAAACCATGTGGTTAGTGTGTGAACTAGGTTGCAATAAAGTGTGAAATTAAGTGGTTAGCGAAAGAATTGATGTATAAAATGTGCATAGAGTATGGAGTTATGTGTTTAGCAAAAAAGCTAGGGTGTAATGCCAAAACAAGAATGATAAGATTAGCTAATGAGCAGAGGTGTAAGTGTCAGCGCAAGGATTGACGAGTGGCTTTCAGTGCAAGGACTGAGATAGGGTTTTAGTGCAAAGACTAATGTAAAATTTTCAGTGCAAGGACTAAGGTAAAAGAATTAATAATAAGTGAAAAAATAATAATAAATAAGAAAATATCATATTAAGTAAAAAAAAAAAAGAATAATCATTATATCCATTGTATTCCAAAGGCTCGCGTTGAACAATAATTAAAATAACTAAATATACAACATCTATAAAAATTAGGAAAATATGAGTATCATTTTACATGACATATTTTATGTCATACCATAGACATAAAAAGATCGGTTTCACATTTTTTAGAATGTGTCAGTCTCCTCGTATGTTTCCAAGATTTGCCTTTTGATAGTGATGAAATCATGTCTTTTAATTTTCCATGAGTTCTTTAATAGAATCTTCTAAAACTAAAATCTCCAATAATATCTTTAATCAAATCATTAAAGTCTTTCCTTTTTATATTTAAAGAAAAACTTTCCTTAAAAATATTCAATAGAATATTTAATAAGATCTTCTATCAATTATATGATTCAAAAATCCAAAACAAATCCACTTGAGCCTTCCAATTTATCTTTTTATTAAACAGAAAATTCTTGCAAAATATATGAAATTTTATGAGAATATTACTGAAAATAAAATAATAATTTAATTTCAATCTCATATCTTTTAATTATTTTTAAATCAATTTCATGGTCACATTAACCCTTAATACATAATAAATTGGATATACTTCACCTTTCCTTTAAATCAATTCCACTGCTCAATCTTGCATCAAGAGAGCTTCAAGATTTGGTAAAAAAAAAATCTTAGCTGCGCGAAACATCTATACTTTTGTTCCTATAGGTATCGTTCTTCAAAGGCTTTTTTCCCTCAATCTTGCACCAACTAAGCTTCAAGATTTGGTAAAAAAAAAAAAATCTTAGCTGCGCGAAATAGCTATACTTTTGTTCCTATAAGTATCGTTCTTCAAAGGCTTTTTTTCCTCAAGCTTCTCAACCTTGCTAGCACTACTTCATATTTGTTATTTCGTTGGTTTTGAAATTAACTTGCCATCACAGAGTACCCTTCTTGGGAAATTGTTCTCCACTCTATATCTAGTTATTGATATTGAGTCAACAACACAATTAAACAAGGCTGAATTTTTCTCTCATTTGGGGATCTTTCTAAAGGCTTTGCCTAGTAACTCCAAGTCCAAGATGATCAATTTCACAAGGAGTATAAAGAATATTGGCCAAGATGACCCCAGACGAGTAATTCACTCATTAAAAATGGGAATTGCTCTCACATTGGTGTCCTTGATTTACTACTCAAGGCCTCTTTATGATGGCTTAGGATTGGCAGGAATGTGTGTTGTTCTGACGATGGTTGTCGTATTTGAATTCACCGTAGTTAAAGAATAATGCATGAACATATACATTTGATTTGTTCCTGACCAGGTGAAACCCTCAACAAGAGCATAGAACCCTCAACATGGAGAACTCCTAGCTAGGATCCCAGTAGCCACAGTTGCAGCAATACTCAAAGAAATCACCATGTCTATGGAGAAAATTTATGAATCTGTTTCCGAGCTTTCTCATTTAGCCCATTTCAAGAGCATAGAACCCAATGTCTCGCTAGAAAAGCCTGTTGTAATGGACATTGATAACGCTGATCATATTGAAATTATCTTCCAATCACACTCACCAGAAGAAAACGCACCATCACCAAAATTTTGATAGCTTCGGTGAGTTTGTGCTTATCTATTGGATGATAATTTCAATATGATCAGCGTTATCAATGTCCATTACAACAGGATTTTCTGGCGAGACATTGGGTTCTATGCTCTTGAAATGGGCTAAATGAGAAAGCTCGGAAATAGATTCATAAATTTTCTCCACAGACACGGTGATTTCCTTGAGTATTGCTGCAACTGTGGCTACTGAGATTCTAGCTAGGAGTTCTCCATGTTCCAACGAAACAGTTTCCAGTGCAATTTTGAGGTCTTCAATTGCAGTTTTAGAATTATCTATGTGTCATTTAGCAGCTGATGGGTCTGCCATTGTTTTGATTGATGAAGATATTGCCTTTAACGTATTGCTGAATTCTGAACTCATCTTTGTGCATGATTCTTGAACTTTACTCTTAAATTTCAAAGATGCTTGCAGTATCCAAAATACATATCAGCTTCTAACTAATCAAGCCATAATTGCTTTGATTTAATAGACTTTGAAGTTTGGAAAAAAAAATTGATGTTTTTAATTTCATGCAAAACGAATAAAGATGTATTACTTGGCTTTTAGAGTCAAGGTATTTGTTAAAAGTTTCAATCTTGAAAGCAAATTCTCGAGCAAGTTCTCCAATCTTTAAGTACTGCTTCCAAGGATGACGAAGACGAAAATCGCCATGTCCTGGTTCCTACAACGCCAAATTATGGGCATTTAAAAAGACATATAAAAATACTTTTTTCACATTGCGTTTGTATGAAAATAACTTATAAGATTTATAATATTATAATCAAATTGCTATTATAATTTTGGGCTATGCCAGTATCCTCTAACATGACTTTTTTTTTGTCTAGCTGACTCATGAATAGTAGCGCTGGACTTAAAACAAAAAAAGTGAACCACACACTTGTTATATCTGAAGCATAATAGTAAAAATTGTAGACAATGCAATATAGGGCAAGTAGCCTAAAAAAATGTGGAGACAAACATCAATACTTAAACTGAAAAAATAGAGTGGAAACCTTTCATTTAGAAGATGACTTAGCCCGTGACTTTTAATAGTAGGAAATTTTAACTTTCCATCTAACAGAGGATGTTCCTTTATAACTTCCTTAATTTCATCCATCATCTTTTTCCTCGCAGATTTTGAGGCTATTTCTACTTGATTGTATTATGTGCTTGGATCAAAGTTTACAAAATTGATTCGACATGCTTAACAGTAAGATATTTATCGTCTATTATTTTTTAAATCATTAAATCAAAGTCTCAGTAAAAAAAATGATAAAGATAGTTGAAATTCTAATATAATAATATTGGAGAGTAATAAGCAAATATAAGCAGAAAAATAGATAAATAGAATAATCTATCCCATTTACTTTATTGCGTTTTATGAAACATGTAAAGAAAGCTTAGAAGTTTGAATCTCGCAGCCCCTTTACTTTATTGAGTTTTATGAAACATGTAAAGAAAGCTTAGGATTTTGAATCTCGGAAATAGTAGTTAAAATCTCGATTTAAATCTGCACTTTTACGATAATACGATTTTTTTTTAATCAAAACAATTTCATCAAAATTCCAAAAACTTTTACATTTTTTCAATTTTTTATAATTTTTTTTTTACGTTGGAATTTTACGTTTTATGATTTTTTATCCTCCTTCCGATTTTAGGTAAAATCCCAATTTTAATTACCATAATTGTAATCCCCTCATCTTCCTTTTTCAGTTTCCTCTTGAAGCCCCTGCATCCCGGGAATATCTTTTATGGTCCAGGGACCACCCAATGATTTATGTTCCCTCTCACAATATTAATTTTTTCTTTTCCTTTTTATCCCTGCTATTTTTTTTGATTTCCATTTTTACCCTTCCATTTACACTAAGGGACCACCAAAAGAACGGTGATCCCGGACCACATTAAATAATCTCCTGCATCCCCCAGAACCCGCTCGATGGCGAGGTCCCTCCTAAACAAAATCAGGATAAGGCCATTTTGCATGGGCATATTTTGAAACTAAATGCATAACCCCAAATAAACCATTGGCTTGTCAAATTCTCAAATTGTCAAACTCTCATTGTTAAAGATTTCTAGTATTTCCACAGTGCTTAAAATGGATGACAAATTAACAATATCCACACGGTTCAACATTTGTAAAGGCACTTTTATTTTTCTTGGCCACTGATAGGTACTCCTTTCTCGGTATTACAGAAGTAATGGGATCTTTCACACATGCGAGTTAAAAAGCGTCTCTCTTTTACTTTATTGTTTTACTTGCTGCGTAGCAGAATGTTGCCTGTAAGATTTTTCATTGGTCTAAAAAACAAATGATACGGAAAGCAAAAGCAGCATAAAAATATTGAGTAGATGCAAAATTGCAATAAGTCAACAACTAGCTCGTCAATGGATTAATACATACATGTATCATATACTACAAGCAGCTGCTTTCTTTTAATTTTTCTTTTCTTTAAATGTTTGATCATCAACAAAAGTTTTGTATGGAAATAACAGAGAACTATGATCATAGCACTTCCGAAAATATCTTGTAAGCTCCAATGGCTGAAGTCCGTCAATCTGTACTTAAACTTTCAATTTTGCTGCCGACGTCTAAAAGAATGAACATATCGCTGGATGTAGAAAGGAATTATATTGCCAGTGTCTGCAAAGCTCTCAAGGGTGTGGTGTACGCAATCGAAAAGAGTGAGTATATATAATCTTCAACTGACAGTAGTCGTCAGACATATTGTACAAGTCCCCGGATAAAAGTAATGAACGATGTGATTGCGATGATCCAATCAAGCCAAGGAGCATACCTTGTCTGAAAATAAGCACCAGTAGTAAGACAAGTTCTATTGAGAACTTGAGTAGGTGAAAAACCAAAAAATATATTTGAATAAGGGATTAATAAGAATAATGTTGCAGGTAAAAGTGGATGTCATGCAATCACATAAGACAAAATAAAGTTAATGAAAACAGTACTTCTTCAACTTTTTTTATTATTATTTATCTTTTGAATGGCCGACTTGGTTCAGCGGTAAGCTTGCTTGCCGTGGTGTGTTCACGGGTTTAGTCTCTCTTATAGAGTATTCCCTTCCACAAACACTCACGAAGTGGGTATTTGAACTGGGTCGGCCCTTTTTATTTTATCTTGTCCTTGTTCTTGTAGGAAAAAAAAAAAACTAAACCTGTTAAATGACGAAACCAAAGCCCTTTGAATAAAATGAAGTTTGATGAAAGGTAATTTAATTCTTTTCTCTAGACTTCATTTTGTCCAAGTACATTTTCATATTCCACCAATTCAAGTTCAACAAAACATAGCTAAAAAAGCTGGAAAGAAACACATCCCTTCTCCATCTCCACCACTTTTTCCCCAGTTCAATACCAGAAAATAACCACTGTAGAAAATGAGAACAGGGATTTCACCTTGTCTGATACTACTGCAGCAAAGGCGACTGTCATCTATATAAGTTGCTTGGATGCCCATCATCCATGAGCCCATTGATGTATCATCGTAGGCATAGGTCTTCAAAGATACACTACATTTTATTTTTTTGAATAAAACAAGAAATAATATTACATGGTAGAAAAATACAAGAGTACAAGGTATCTTCCAAAAGAATCCATAAAGCTCAAGTTAAACAAAAAAAGAAAAAAAAAACCCATAGGAAACCACAAAATAACACAAAGGGAGGGAGGGGAGACAGAAAAGAACTACACTTAAAATAAGCTAATCAAACAGCAATTTGAAGAGGTTAATGACAAAATAAGATTGAAACAGCCTAACAGCATCAATGTGTTTGAATCCCTCAAATCCATCTTCTAAAAGTGGACCAATTTGTACTCAGTAAAAAGGACATACATTTTCTCCCTGCAGGGAACAGGGCAGAATGCCTATCTGTCAGAGCAGTATTTTATCAACCTCATCCTCTCGCCAGCCCCATCAACCTGGAGGCCTCCCCACCCAACCACTGAACTGCACTCAACCTAAAGTATGTGCTTGTTTGAGGATTGAAAATCAGGAGTGGAAAAAATAGGAAAAGGAGTGGAAAAAGGAATGGAATAGAAAACTTCTAATGTTTACTCTCTGTTGTTTGGTAAAGGATAAAAATCACTTTGAACTCACTTTTATGCTAAAATTTGTGAGGTGTAAAGGACTTGCACTCCACTTTCAGTTTCAACTGTCTCATTTATGCTGAACGAAAGTGTTGAAGTAACTTTATTTCAAATTTTCCACCTACTCATAGAAGTAGTCTTAAGCGAGCCAGGACGTCAAGCAGAGTGGTGAGATATGGAAAGATATGGGACTGGTATCATCTAGATAAACTTTCCATTGTTTTAACAAGAGAATGCTTATTAGAGTTTTGAAAATACAAAATACAAAACATAACAAAGATGAAAAATAATAAACTAAATTGAGGATTTGGAGTCCTGCAGAAAGTTTGAAAATAATATTAAGTACTTAATTAATCTTTGCTAATAACATCTTTTATGGTGTTGTGAAGTATTCTAGGAACACATAAATGAAAGAAGATAATCAAGTAGCTTTAATTCAAATGCCAGCCACGAACATGACTCAGTACAGTAATCAATTAATATACAAACACTCCTCTTTTTCAAGTTCCTCAAACATAAGGGGATCTAGATGCCATGCCTTGTCAGCCAAAATGCTGAATTAAGGCAGCCATGCCACAGAACTAAATCTGCCTATCTCAGTTTCAAAGATTCCTCCAAACCAGATCCTCCTTGAGCAGATAAGACATTGAGAACTAACCTGTTTATGTTAATGTACTGTGCCAAATTCTTTGAAAGTATAACAAGTGAACCAGCTGCATGTCGGAAATACCTAAAGACAAAATAATTCAATAGAGATCCGCATTACCAAAAATAAAACAATTTAATATGGAGATCCAAACTACTAAAAAGTTGCCAAAACCCAGTATTTAGACAAAAAGAAACATCTGTCAAAAAGATGCACATTTATTTTCCATTTAGGAGTTATAACACCATTCCACCAATCTATAAAATAAAAGAACAGTAACACCAAATTATCATAATGGTAAATATTCAGATATAAGTTAAGAGACAAATGGCCAGATCAAAGACTTCTACCTTTTAAAACCTCCATAGCACATCTATGATATCAAATATAAACATTAGCAGAGTAACATGTCATTTACAGATCAACTAAAGCACAAAGAAGATATTATTTATCATTGTTTTGAATAATGACTACTTTTACTGTTGTGTTGGATACAATGTGGAAAAAAAAAAAAACTAATGTAGAAGGGATATTTAGGGGGAAAAAGTTGAACTATTTCACGTCATATTCATATGAATTGCAGTAAATGTCAAAAAGATTAATAACAATTATAACTAAGGTGGTGGGAGTTTGGTAAGAAGCAATTTAAATCAGGTAGTGATAGTGATAACATTAATGACGGTGCCAAACTGGCCACAAAGGAATAGTGGCAATGGTGATGGTACCAGATGAAAGGATGGTCCTAATGGCAAGAGGGCATGATAGTACCAGTCTAGAGGTAAGGATGACTACAGGCTAGTAACAGTGGCAACAGTGATGATGATTATGGTGGTAAAGACCAGTGAAAGGCACCGGTGGTGATAGTTATGGCATGTGCTGATGCCAGAGTCAGACGTGGTATGTTGTTGCCCTCGAAGTTAGCAAATGGTGGTTGTGGTAAGATACTGATGGCTG
The DNA here is from genome assembly GCA_032173675.1 of Gastrolobium villosum. NCBI lineage: Eukaryota > Viridiplantae > Streptophyta > Magnoliopsida > Fabales > Fabaceae > Gastrolobium > Gastrolobium villosum. The sequence goes on from JAVKPL010000600.1 coordinate 102,470, forward strand.
CTACTACTTGAGGTTCTTGGTGATAGTATTATAGCCACATGCTAATCACATCTTTTATAGTGTATTTGATCAAGTTACCAGAAAATAAAAAGAAACCATAAACCACAAACAGTAGATGTTACAAATAGGAAAAGTCTGTATAGTCCCTCTATTCATTTTTAAGCACAAAACTTATTGATATCTTGTTCGAATTGACTGCATAAATCTGACAATATTTCTGAGAACAAAACTTGTTTTTCCTTCCTTCTCTCCCGTGTTTAAGCAACTAAACACACAATAAACGATTAAATATATACTTAGACTACAGATTTTTTTGGCATTACATCCAGTTTTTCATATCACTACTAACTAATGACATTGAAAGAAACAGCTAAATTAAAGACCATATGATTCTACTAATGGATGCTTATAGACATAGGCAAGAAAGTTATATTTATTTTTAATCATCAAATGCTTAATCGGATTATAATTTTCATTATTTATCAATAGAAGATTGAAACAGTTTATGTAGTCATTACAAGTCATCAGTTTAAACATTCCAACATTTGACAAAGATAAAAAAAGCATATTGAATATGCCTAAGTCAAAAATTAATCGTTCCCTCTAATGTTTCATGGTTGTTAGCACTAATACAATATGTTGCGAAGATCACTAATTTACCCATTCAATGATACAGTTAGAAAAATAATGAACTGGTTTCAGTTTAACACAATATATTAAGGCATATTCACAATGAAGATCTTTCCTGCATTAATAAAAATAAATATATCACGAGATCTTCTCCTCCAAAAGGTGTATATATATTACTTACGTTTTTTCATCCCCAAATTTCCACCATTCAGGTTCATACCACGGCTTTCCCCTGAAAAAAAAAACAAAATAAGATACTTATAAGTTGAATCCAAAACCTCAATTGCATGATTCAACTAGTAAAAAATTTATAACTAAAAATATAATATTGTAACTTTGATGAAGGAGAAGATAACAAGCAACAAAGAAATATAATTGTAGGCAAAGCAGAACCGATTAGGAAGATAACAATTTAAAGACTAAAAAGTTATTAGAAACTAATATAATCCACATCTGATGGCAAGCTCTAACTGAAAGGGAATGCAAATTGGCTTAGCAAAAATGGGACAAGTCTAAAGACTAAGAAAGCGATGAAAATTCAAAAAATCTACAACATTCAGGGTGGGGTAGCTTCAGATAAAAAAAATACAATGATCCAGAACATGAAATGGATAATAACACAAGTTCCATTCAGAAAAATGAACAATTTCAGACAGCTTGAAGCATAACCAGAACCATCTATACCACACAAAGCAGCCAATATGTCCACAGATCTACTAACATAGATATACATTCACAATTATCTCTGATAAAAGAAATTACTCTTCTGTTATCACTTGTCCTGACTTCATGCATCCAATATATGCCCCATCCTGACCACGGCGACGGTCAAGAAGGTCAATTAACCCCTCTGTTAGGTCAGTAAACAGAATAAAGAATGTCTCAATAATTTTACAAGGGAAAAAATATAGCCATTTCAACAAAATCTCCTAAATGAGGGCATTAAATATATAAAAAATCTTTACCCAGATCAATGTCAATATTGTCATCAACTTTCACGTAAAAGTCAGCATCCCAGTTCTGAACCGCAGTACTAAAGAAGATTTTTGCTTTTTTAGGCAACTCTTCTTGAGCTTCCTCATGACCTTCCTAATATAATAAAAACAAAAGTCAAGCTCTACATTTAGCTTGTTTAACAAGTTTCCATGACAAGGAAACATGCTCAAATGAGATCCAATATATTTCATATAGAAAAGCATCAATAAACACAATGGTTAATTATTGTGCTACCCCCAATCCCTACCCACCCCAAAAAGAGTTTTTGCACCAGAAATACAATTTTTACTCTGCACATCAATACTTCGAGTCACACCAAGATTCAAAATATTTAAGAAAACACCTGAACTTTAAATGTGGGCAAACATTATCAGCTTGCAAATACATGTAATTAAATATCCCTCAATGACCTACCCATTAGGCATCTATAATAAAGCCAAATCCAAAATATAATTCAATGCTTCCTGTCCACTCACAACATCCAAGGTAAAAGATTGAACTAATTTAAATTAAAGCAAAACTGCAACTACTTTGCTTACAAGAATTAGGAAATCCTTTGTTGAGCGGTTTTCCTCATCAATATTGCGATCTAAGCTATCACCTCGATTAGCACTGCCAGTTAAAAAGTATTAGGTCTAAAATAAGTTTGAACCACTAAAAGTGATGACATCGACTACAGGAGTATTGCCAAGGGAATTAAAGCAGATAAATAATCATTAATGGTTAAGAAATCATTTGAGAATAATTTAATAGCGAGAAAGGGTAAGAATGTGGAGAAACCTCCGACCAACTACAAAACGTATGACCACTCCTCTTTCTTCAAGTTTTTTCAAGGCATCACCTGCCAAAAAAAGAGAAAATATCAGTGATATAGAACTGAACCAAAAAGATAACCATCCACTTAATATTCAAAGTATGGATCAAAAACCAATCTTCAAAAAAACTTTAAAGAACAAGTAAATTAAAAAAGAAAAAGCAAGCAATGCCCAAATCAATCCAAAAATCAAACTGAAAGGCATAAAATCACTCCCAAATTCAAATTGAAAAAAATAAATAAAATCGTGCTTTATAAACTAGTTATTAAGATCACTATCTTCTATAAGAACAAACCAAGAAAATATTCAAAGTCCGCGTCTCAGACAATGAATTTGATCTCGATAAAGACAAGACCAAAAAGCCTTGGGCCTTAGCTCAATTGGCACCAAGACCCTTGGGCCAGAATCAATTCCCACTGAGGCCACTTTGCCTCAACTTTAGCTTACACTCCCTCTCACCAGACCAAGTCTTAGACCTCTTCATTTATCCCAAAAATAAATAAATAAATAAAAAGTTGACGCCAGCATAAAGAAATAGGAACTAGTGAATTATAACCAAAATCCAAACAGACCTCTGGGCATCCAAGACCCTCTAAAAACATTTCTTTTCAATCGGCTTCCAAATCCAGTATATACTCCAATAACAGCAAGAAGCCTACGGTCAGAAGAAGAGCCAGTTTGCTGCAACTGGCCTTTGAGGTACCCTTGGCTCTTGGCTAATGTCAATTCCATCTCAGCTTCCACAATCCTCCTCTCCAGATCCCTAAAATAACAACATATTCATGAATTCGATACAAAACAATATCTCACAAACAACACAAATCAACCCAATATATATACACACACAAAAAAAAAAAAAAACAATAAAAAGAACAAAAATGGGAAGAACTTACCTGCACCCTAGAACCATTAGCTTATCTTCCACCGTAAGAACCTTGGGCCTCTAGGAACAAAAGAAAAAAAAAAGGCAATATAGTATAAGTTCATATACTATAGCTGAATTTCACAAGTAGCAAACAGATAAAATCGGCATGTACTACTTTCATTCATAAATCATAAATCATAAATATTCTACCGTGTAGCAACAAATCAGAAAGGATCTCGAATTAAAAAAATAACAAACAAAAAAAACCTGAGCTGAATTCTTCTTCAGAAGACTAGCAAGTAAATTTCGGTTCTCTGCATCTTGCCATAACCTAACCACTCCCAAAACAAAGGACCAAATCCGTCAATGTTTCCGATCAGCAGTTCAAAACGAATAGCAGAAATTAAGAATTATTGGATCCAAATGCAATTTGCAGAAACAATTTAAAAAGTGAAAATGGAAATGAAAAATGAGGAGAGAGAGAGAGAGAAACCTGCCAGCGACGTAAAGCCAAGCAACGCAAGAGAAGAAGGCCATGATGAGGGAAGGCTTCGAGGTCTGAACGCCCTTCGATCTCCCTCCTCGCTTCATCGTCGACGTCGTTGGCAATGTCTCCATCTCCAACACTCACACACACGATTTCGCGCTTTGAAAATTCCCAATTCCAATCGATGCAAAATCGCAAACTAATCACTGCTAACGTACAAGGGTTTTTTGTTTACGAGTTTTTATTGTTTTCTTTTAGTCTGTTTACTCTCTGTTTACTTCAACCAACACTGGAAATTTGAATATTTTCTCTTCTCTCTTTTTTATTTTCATTTAAAAATTATTTTTTGCTTTAATAGAAAAATTAAAAAAGATATTTAATTCTCTATTGCTGCTTCTATAGAGAATTATGTTAGGAGTTTATTCAAGTGGTATATATTTCATTTCACTTAAGCAAAGTTAAAAGGGGAATTTGTCTGGTATTTAAATAAAAAAAAAAGTGAAAATTTGTTTTCTAACAAGTTGTTTAATTTTTTGAAAATTTGTTGCAGCATTTAATTTGTATTGGGTTATGAAGGAGTGAATGCAATATAATTGTCGTGAAAGTGAATATTGAAATTACAAGATAAAAGAAATCTTATGGATGAAGTGGATTGTGACCACTGACCATGTCTTGGTTTATATTTATTTTAAAAATTTGGAAATTGAGGAAGTAAAACAGAAAATAATTATTTTTAATATAAATAGATTTTTGAGATTTAATTTTTGATTTGGGTAAGTTATTGTGAATGTAAAAAATTTGTTTGAGACCCTTCCTGGTACGGATGTGGTTGAAACAAAATTAGTTGGATGAAAGGTAAAATCACCATATTGCTAATATTAAGCAAAAATATCTCCGGTTCAAAGCACATATGAAATGTTTTATCAAAGTAGAGCGGTCAGTCCCGCCACCTTACTTGACACATTCAGTTCCGTCAGTATTATTGACGGGATTTGTTTCCACGTCATCAACCTGCACCAATTTTGTGCCACGTGTCAAATGTTTGTTGAGTCTTGTCACAATAGTTGACGGGACTAAAAAAGCTAAAGCCACATCATCCATTCTTGTCAACATAGTTGACGGGACCAAAAGGAAAAAACTTTCACAATTCCTTATTTCATTAGTATAGCTAAGTAATTCACTTTAGCATTATAATAATTCCTTATTTCATCGCGTCACATCTAATCATTTATATATTAATTCCTTACTTCATAATTCAATCTACCAAAAAAACAAAAACAAAAAAAAAAAACATTTTCATAAATTATATTTTTTATTTAGCCTAAACACTAATTACAAGTATCAATTAATTATTTCATTACTACTTTTTTTTTGGTAAATATTTCATTACTACTTAATTTTTTTAGTAAATGGTTTTCTATCATAGGATTAATATTTAATTAAAATAATAATTATATACTAATTAAAATTGTCACATTGTTATTTAATTACTACATTATTTTCTATCATAGGGCCTAAATTATAATTACTCCTTGATCATTTCTATACTAATTCAAAATTTCATAATTCAGTTTACCAAAAAAAAAAAACACTTTCATAAATTATATTTATTATTTAGCGTAAATAATAAGTTACGTCTTACGACAAAAAATAAGGAAGTAGTAAATAATAATATGACAATTATAATTAGTATATAATTATTATTTTAATTAAATATTAACCCTAGGATAGAAAATGATTTACTAAAAAAGTTAATTAGTAATGAGATAATTACTTAGTACTTGTAATGAGTTAATTATTATTTTTCTTTAATCCCGTCAACTATGTTGACAAGAATGGATGATGTGGCTTTAGTTTTTTTTAGTCCCGTCAACTATTGTGACAAGACTCAACAAACATTTGACACGTGGCGCAAAGTTGGTGCAGGTTGCTGATGTGGAAACAAGTCCCGTCAACAATATTGACGGGATTGAATGTGTCAATTAAGGTGACGGGATTGACTGCTCTACTTTGGTAAAACATTTCACATGTGCCTTGAATGAGAGATATTTTTGCTTAATATTAGCAATAGGGTGCTTTTGCCTGGATGAAAGATACAAGTGGTTTATTAAAAAAGAAGAAGGAGGAATGAGGCTAGCTTTTCACTATGAGGCAGTATTATCAAATTCGAACCGGTAATTAACTTGATTAAGGTATCAGGTCTCATCAGTTAATATAAGAGAAATATAAAATGAGTAGTCTTATCCAACAGTTTAAATTTTTGGATTGCATTAATTCTTTTTATGGTACCAGAGTCTCGTTGACCAATGGGTCATAAGTTCGATTTTCACTATTTCTCATTCATTTAATAAATAAGTAAGTATTGAGAAGTTTTTTAGGTGAGGTTGTGTACTATCCATCCTTCATCTAACAGTTTAAGCTTTTGAGTTTAATTAATTTTTCATGATTCAATCAGTGGATCATTGGTTCAATAGTATTAAATATATATAATACAATCCAGTAAATATTAATTAGACATATTTTAGGTAATAATTAGAGTTAAATTAATAGTAATTGCTATAAGTTATAATCTATATGGTTTACATTCAAATCTCATTAGGGGTCTTTTTCAAATATTTTATCAAAACTTTCACAAAATTGAAATTTTTTTTTTTTTAAATTGATACCGGTTTAATATCACTGGAACCCAATTCACCAATTTAACATAATCGGTCCAATAACGGGTACTGACCAAAATGCCACTGTTCACTAACTTTTTTACCTAAATGTCACGCGAACAATGTTATTTCCTAATCTGCCACGGGACAAGTTCGCTACCCGATGTAGCGAGCTCGATTTGCTGACGTGTCACATTTTTTGTGGATAATAACTATTAAATTTAAAAAAAAATGGTCGCCTACATGGTAGGTGAACTTGGTTAAAACGTCAGCAAGCAAAGGTTGCCTGTGTCAGAAGTTAAGTCTGACACCACCAGCTTCCTGACACATCATCATGCATAGTTCATTGCTGCTATAAGCGACCTTGCTCGCGTGGCAATTTAAAAAATTAGTTCAAGAGCATGACATTTAGGTAAATTTATGTGGAAACAATGGCACAATAGTCTGTATTCCTCCAATAACTACATCGAATAGTTTAAAAATTCAGTTTAACGGTCAACCAATCGATCCGGGTCAATTTTTATAACATCAATGGAAGGTCTCTTTCGGACTTTTGAAGAGTATATTTGGTAACAAAAAAAAAATTGTTTCTGAAATAACTACATTAAACAAATTAATTCAAATACACAGTAATTTTATTTTATTTTTTTGGTGAAAATACACAGTAATTTTTTTCTTGATTTTTACGACAAATGAAATCTGCTTATTAGGAGATTAAAGTGACCTCCATGGCTCCACATAATTAAATTTTCGCGATACGTAATGAATATTCCACGTGCAATTTAGAGTTATGAAAGGTTGCCAAAAAAATCCATAGGTATAAAAGATTCTGTTTGATACAGATTTGGGAAATTTTTTAATTCAATGCAGTGAATGAGCTTCTTTTTCCTTTAATTATTTAAAAAAAAAGGAATATGGTACATATTTTTTAAAATAATTATCTGTATATATAAATGTATATAATTTGGTATATGTTCTTCTTTTATACGAAGTTATTTTTCCGGGAAATAATAATATCTAAAGTAATTTTTACGAAATAGAAGAAGATATATGAAGTTATACATTTTTATCAATTGAGTTTTTTAAAGAGAATTTTATTAATTTAGTTTTTAAAACTTAAAATTCTTAAAAAAAAATTCATTTCTTCGTGTAAAATTGACAAAATAAAATCGCTTTATTTAATTTATTGAAATTGTTTTGGTGAACATTTATCGAATTAAATATGACACATACTTACCAAAAAAAAATTATGACACATACTGTTCTAACATTATTAAAAAAAAAAATTAAAGTTACTAATGTTAAACTTAAATCAATGAAAAGATAAAAATTAATAATTACCAATTTTAAGAATAAAATTAATAATTTATTTATGAGAAATTAAATCAATAAACTAGTGATATATCTTCAATGACTAAAAAAAATAAGGTTTTGCTCTTATACTTTTCCATATTTGTAATTAACATTGAATTTTTTTATAGTAAATTTTCTTTATATCATAAAAGAAAAAAAAGAGAGTTAAAGGGTTAAAATCTATGAGTACTTGCAACGTCAAGCCAATGTTTTGCATCAACTGAGAGTCATCTTGGACCTAAAAATTCTGATACATCTCTGAAGGGTTGGTACTAAGTCTTTTTAAGCTATGAACCGCCACTTCAAAAATCCTGACGTATCGTGTCCGACACTTCCCGACACTCTCTGATACTCCGACACTTCCCGATACTCCAACACTCGTTATAAAAATTCAAAAAAAGGTGTGCAAATGTTGCATTGCATTAAATTTTTAGTTCAAACTATTTGATTCGTTGGATTACGATTACCATTTTATTGAGTTTAATATAAATATTTGAGATATTTTATGTTTCTTTGCAAAATTGATGAATATTATAAGTTTAGTTTCATTTTTTGTTAAATTATTGAATATTAAATATAATATACACAACATGAATTAAAAACATTATTTAATATCAAAACGTGTCATAACGTATCGAAATCTAACATTTTTTAGAATTAACGTGTCGGAATATTATGTCGTGTCATGTCACATGCCCCGTATTGATATCGGTGCTGGATAGTTTTTAAGAGTGCTCATATATTCACACTTTGGTTAGCTGGGGTGGGGACAGTTACAGGTAATCCATCCCTTGCTACAACCTTTATCCATGAATATTTGTGGGTATATAAAAATTTTAAAATAGGATTTGAAACATAAAATATATATAATACAATTCTTTTTTGGTAATCTAAATAATATAATTTTAATCTTTAACATCACGTACTATAACTTAATTTAATAATTTTATGAATAGCACATATTTTCGTAATAATTTTTTTTTATCATTGTGCCTTCATTTATTGAAAAACTCATTGTGAAATAATAAAAACAAAGTTTTATCTCATCTCATAATAATTGAATTTTTTTTATGATAAGCGTATATTCAAAAATTATTTTATTTGTTTGCTTCCATTTATAAAATAAGTACCTATATCGGCATTTTCACCATTTTTCCCCTAATTAATTATTTAATAATCATTTTTCCTCTCACTTAGAACTATCTATCAATCTGTCCATCTTTAGTCGATTAAGCCAAAAATTTAATCGATTAAATGGTCAAAATAGGCGAAAATCATTGATTTGAAGATTTATTTGATTAAATCTCCTTATTTAGTCGATTAAATCTCCCTATTTAGTCAATTAAATCTTCATATTTCTTATGATAAAGAGGAAAATTTAATCGATTAAGTTGAAGATTTAATCAATTAAATCTTCATTTGACCATTTAATCGATTAAATATTCAATTTAATCGATTAAATAGGAGCAAATTGGTAGATAGTTTACAATCAGGATAAAATAGTTATTAAATAATTAATGAGGGACAAAAGGGCCTACCTATATCCTCCCCTCATATCTCTACAAATTCAGAAATTTTTGTTGTACCTACATTCCATAGCAAACACTTATTATAATTTATAGGTCATCTACCCAAAAAAATAAAGGCAAACGCTTACAGGTCCTCTTCTTCAATAATTGCATCTTCTTCTTCTTCTTCTTTTTCTTCTAATTTTTTTCAAATAAAATATTTGAAGAAAATGCATACCATCCTTCGCGTAGGCGTCTACATGTAACATGGTCCCAACCTAGCAGCCTAATATTAGGCTAACCATTAAAAAAAGAGATGAAGGTGATGATGATAAATCAAATACGAGCAGCATTGCCGTATCCTAGGGGTTGGCACGCATATTATTAAAGATTTTATTTTTTTATGGTGCATTAGATAAATTGTGTCATACAACACAAAAAAATAGATGAGATCCGTTTTTTTTATTTTTTCTCTTTTCCTTTTTAGTGGGTCTCACTCACTTTTATGTGTTACATGAGACAACTTGTATCATGGAATATAAGAAAAATAAAACCCTATTATTAATCAATTGTGAAATTAAAATTCTAACTTATATATATATATATATATATATATATATATAATTAGGAATCTATTAATCTGATGTTGCATGAGATAATTATGTCATGCAACAACGATAATATTGTGAGATCTATTATTTTTTCAAAAAAAAAAAAAAGTAGTTGACCCACTACTTTGTCTCTGTTGTATGAGATAATTATCTCATGCAACATCATATAATTATTTCTCATATAATTAATTTAACCATTTATTAAAAATTATATATTTATTTATTTGAGTTAGCTTTATTTTATGTCATTTCATTTGAGATCATTGGAACTGCCGATAATTATTATTGCTATTTTGTGGTTGACGTTCTTGCTAAATCAATTAATAAAGGTTATGGTTTTCAGCAATATTATTAAACCCGATTGGATCATCGAGTCAATTTGAACCAATAAATCATTGGTTGAATCTATTGACCTGAATTAATATATGTAAATTTATATTTTATATTGAAATAGATGTAAAAAATTATGTCTATAACAAATATCCCAATATGAAAAAATAAAAAATCACACAATATTATCAATGTTACATGTAGAAAGTCTATAAAAAGAAAAACATGTTCATCCTCCAACTAAAATTTGTTTAATGTCAATTTAGGCCACCTCCAAAACAAAAAGGCTAATATTAATGAATACATACTTGCAAGTCACAAAGATTGACAAGTCAAGATTGATTAAATATAGTCAGTATTAATTTTTTGCATCTATAATAGTTTAGTTCCCTGTTTTATCTTGCATCTATAATAGGCATTAAATATAATCAAGTTAGAGTGACAATTTTTCAATACATAATGTTTTCTTAATGACTATTATATTAATACATTTGCATCTATCATATTGATTCCTTGCAAGTGTATTTTATTTTATTTACCAACACTGGTTCTGTGTTCACTTGATTAAATATAATGAATTGTTTAAAAAACAAGCTTACCAAATATATATAATGAATTGTTTGAGCAAGTGCAGTTTTCTTGGTCAACTACAATGGCTAGCTATTCAATAAATAAATGGCTTTAAAGTTTCTACGGTGGAAATGTCGATAAATTATCTACATTTATTCCTAAAATAACGTTGTTTTGGGTTGAAAAATAAAAAAATTATAATAATTAATTATAATTTGACCCAGTCTAAAATTGTAATTTGGCCTTATCAAGAAATTAAAATATATTTGGTGAGAGATTTGAGTAAGTTGTATTAAGTTATGTGTTTCATTTCCACTTATATAAAAAAATTAAAATATACTTAATAAAATTATAATTCTTTTTTACGCTCTCTATGTTTTGTATTTAATATAATTTAAATACATTAAAATATGAACTAACAAAAATTAAGAAAAATAAATACACATATAATTTTTTTGGCCCGGCTCCACCACTGGATGCAGGGAAGCATGAATGACAATATATTTTTTGGCCTGACTTCATAATAACCCACAGGATTAAAGAAACCCACACCGGTTTTGATAAAAACCAACCGAGTCCTCACCAGATTATACATGTCCGGTCCAATGACTCACTCGAGTCGGTTATATTATCGGTTCATCAATTTTTGGGTCAATAGGGTTTTATAACACCAGTTTTTAGCCATTAAGCTTATAACTTAATTGTTACTAGTTCAAGTATTTAAAAATTTAAGTGTGATTATTGTATTAAAAGTTATAACATGCGGCCAAATCATTTTTCTCATTTCTCATTTAAGAACTTAAATAATTCATTTTTTTTTCTTTAAAAAAAAAAAAAGTATTGTTAGTGCAATATACGCCCACACACCCCTAAAGCCTGTTATCTTTCTTTGTTTTTCTTAAGTTCTCTCTTTTTTTATTATCATTATTATAACAATGTGCCATTTTATTTATTTATTTATTTTATGCCATTTATCCCACTTCTTGTATACTTTGGTATTTTTAAGAAACAAAATAAGTATATATAAAATATGAGATTAATGTTTTTTAAGTTGTAGGAGTTAAAATTATCTTCTACATACAAATAAAAACGTATAGAATCCATATTTTATTTTATTTTCTCTTCTTTTCATATGGACCACACACATTATAGGAAACAAAATTATCTCTTAGAACAAACATTAATCCCTTTTATTGCTTTGGTTTTACACACATTAATGTTTTAGAATGGGAAAATGTTTATTATACTTCATCCTTTATCCTATTTCCCACATCTATGTAGGGTTTATCATCTATCATTTAACATGACCACAAAGAATTTCCTACACACACAACATTTTGTGGGACCCGCAGCAAAATAAAAAAATAAAAATTCTAGCACGCAAAATGAATCTCTATAAGATAATACAATCACTTTTCCTACGACATAAGTCTTATAAAATCCATCTATATATGTAATAAAACAGACTTTAGGTATGAAAGAATGCAGCGGGTCAACGTATAATTAAATGATAAAAAAATATACAAATATAAGATGATGTATCTTTATATACTTTTATGCTTAATTAATGCATGCCTTTTACCATTGTTCATCTCATATTGTGATTTCTGGACCATTGTATTTTGAGTTTTTTTTCATGCACTATTTGCTTATTCAAGGCCTTTTAATGAAATTCTCAACTTCCATTTAAGACCATATTTACGTATGTAGTCACAAATTATATAACAATGACTCATTACATCTATGGCTAACAGCTCATCCTGCACATGATTACAACAAAGGCCTCACTCTAGAATCATATACACAGAACAAATACAGCATTGGAAAGTACACCTTTTTGTTGGCTTTCCTCGAAACTGACAAAAACTGGGATTAAGGCATTGGTTTCCAACATATTGACAGTGGACAGATGACCCACCAAATAAAGAATCAGTGTTGGCCAAATTAATCTACAAAAGAAGATGCTACAATCCCATTTTCTTCGTCATCCGATCTGAAACATTAGCTATCACAAAGCCTGCAAATACCTGCAGCACAATGCCAAAACAATTCTATTAATATGTGAACAAAAATATTGAATGTTTTGATAATTGTGACCCCCCAAATATGAGCTAAAAGCCAGTCCTTTATGATCTAGACTAGACAAAATTTCCTAGGCCATGAAACTATGTCATGCAGTAAATTATAACTAGATGACAGAGGAATTAGCATGCAATGCATAGGGAAAAGCAGTTTTTGGACAAAAAAATTACCCGGTTAAAACAGATTGGATAAGTTTTTCCAAAGTAATGCACTCAAACATGTCACCTATGCTGACGGGATTAGTCCCGTCACTGATACTGACGGGACTCATGCCACGTCAGCGCCACGTAGCAGTCCAATTACCGTAAAGCTTCGGAAGATGATAACTTGCGACTCGGGTATCCAAATCAGATGATTTTTTTTTTTTAGTTTCACATAACTTTTCGAGATCTACGCAATGACACCTCATTTGACATATTTTATCTCCCACAAACATAGTTTGAAGTTCTTAAGGATAAACACTCTTGTGATTGTGGTACAATTGTTATAAATTCAAACTATGTTTGTGGGAGATAAAATATGTCAAATGAGGTGTCATTGCGTAGATCTCGAAAAGTTATGTGAAACCAAAAAAAAAAAATCATTTGATTTGGATACCCGAGTCGCAAGTTATCGTCTTTCGAAGCTTTATGGTAATTGGACTGCTTACGTGGCGCTGACGTGGCACGAGTCCCGTTCGTATCAGTGACGGGACTAGTCCCATCAGCATAGATGACATGTTTGATTGCATTACTTTGGAAAAATTTATCCAATCTACTTTAACCGGATAATTCTTTTGTCCAAAAACTTTAAAATGGTGCTTTAGCCCAATGCATAAGGTCAAAGGAAGAGATAAATGGATAAATATGTACACATAAACTTGCATAAATACAAATACTCTATTCTGTTTCAAAATATTAGTTATCTGTGGTTTTTCACAAGGATTAAGAAAGTCATTAACTACCCTTGATTTTAGAAAAATATAACTACATGTGACTAAATCACACTTTTATTCCATTAATACTAAGAGACAAGGTTATAAGCGAAAATAAAAAAATTAATGCCTTCCACTGGCCACTGGTACCAGCTGAGAGCTGAGAAAACATCAAGTTACAGACACCTTTAGTGATAAACAATACCTGAATTGAGCCAAGAATGTATAATGCTGAATAATGGCGACCATGAATCACCATGTCAGCCAACATAGCAAGAGGAATGGTGAGTGACATGCCCAAAGTGGCCACAAGGGGAGTTGTCCATACAACACAGAGTGCCCTGAGTAGATCAAATAAACTCCAATGTAAGAGTTTGCATAACTGTTTGTGTATATTAATCATATTTATTTTATGTACCAGAAGTAGTCTGAGAGAACGCTTCCAACAAATCCATTAGCAAGAACAACTTCGTCTAGTTTAGCAGAGTGGGGAATTGTAAACTTTGGTTCAATTCCTAAGGCCGTCAATGGCCAGACTGAGATAAGCATAAAAGAGAATTAGCAATCATAACCTCATAACTAAAGAAACATTGCTGGGTAAAAACTTACTAAGCCACCATAGTGTTACAAGTGTAAACAATCCAATATAGCCAAACAGCTTTTGCACATCAACCCGTTCTCCTTCTTCACCAGAAAACTTTTTAAGAAGAACTGCAGCATGAAGGTATCATTATTCATCTATATTATCTGACAAATAAAGAAAAATACAGTTAAGAAAATGCCTAACCTGTGAATAGACCATATGACAATGCCGATAGAAGGCCAAAAAGATCTCCAACAAGAGAGCGCTGTCCATTGCTGAACACAAATATCAACTGTCAACGCCCAAAAAATTGTATTACAAAGACCAAGCAGGTGATGATACATTAGATACAACAACTTGACTCCTTAATGTTCTGCACCATGGCTAAAATGACCAGCTCAGTTTTGCACAGCTTTCTCTGATCCCCTCTATCTCTATCAATATAATGGATGACACTTACATAGTTACATTGATATATACATATTAGTATACATAGATTCTCAAAAAGAGGGACCGATTATGTTCAGATATAAAGACATTCATGAGCCTCCACCTAACATCCTAAGCCTTTTTTTTTTTCCTTTCGGTAATTTGGTCCCTACGTTAAAAAAAGGTGTTAGGGCAGACATGGATCAATGCCATGGCTGAGCACAGCCCACTCCAGGATCCCAACTCCATTTGGGCTGGGAGTGAAATGGTATTGCTCTCCCCCACAGTGTTTACCCAGGGATCAAATACATGTCATCTTCTTGAGAGACAACTCGCTTCCACCATGCCAGGTTAACATCTTAGATTCTTAAGCTTTTAGCAGAATTAGTCCTTGACATGGTATTAAAGCATCTACATAATTACATCTATAACATAATGAAGTTGATTTTTAAACAAGGTTCAAGCCCAATGGACTCTTGTGTTATTATGTTCTTTCTTATGTTTTATACTTTTATTTGTAGTGGGCTTAAGGGCCGACCCAGTTCAAATACCCACTTCGTGAGTGTCTAGGGAAGGGAATACTCTAGGCAGTCTTTCCCCTGCTTTTAGCAGAGAGACTGATTCGAACCCGCGACCTGACACACCACGGCAAGCAAGCTTACCGCTGTAGTGGGCTTAGCAATATATAATTAACTCAGCATAAATAGCCCTTAGGATTTTATATTCATCCATCATATGATATATTTTCAGATTTGAAGTGTTTCTAACCTGAAAACAATAATTCTTTTATTCCTACTTTTTCTCTGCATCAAATCGGCATTACAACTTAGTTTATCAAATCCCCGAGAGTGTGGATGGATTGCACTAGACACTCAATGGGGGTGAGTTGGGTGACACAAGAGTGTGAAGTCCCATACTATCTAGATGTGAGACATGGAACACCCTTTATAGCAGAGGCTCTCCTCTCTTAACAACCTGGCTTTAAACCCCTTCTTCACTAATGCCGAAAAGAAAACTATGAAAACTTAATCAATATTCAACAATTATTTCTTTAAACTCGTTTTTTTAACAGAATATAAACTGCAAATGGGTAATGCCAATATAGCTTTGAATTTGTATCCAAGGACAACATAGTCAACATAAAGATAGCAATTTTACGTAATTTGGAACCAAATAAACAAGACACTATCAGATGACGTTTTTGTTTCCATCCCATCATTAAAATGATAGACACGAGCAATTTGGATGGTGAAGCCAAAATTTTATAAAGAATATTGCTTTTTTGTTAACCAGCTCAGAGAGTATAGGATGAAAAAGGACTAACTCCTACCACATTATGCATTAATATGATTGACCTCTATTTAATCAGTTAAAACTGGAAAAGATAATGAATGTGATTTGGTCATCAAAAGAGATAATAAAGGCTTACGAAGCACTTAATTGAGAGTCATCTGTAGCCCATGTTTTCCCCAGAGTTGTCATGGCAACCCCAGCCATACTGACCAAGACAGCAACTACTTTTGCTATACTTAAAGAGTCTTGGCCCATAAACACACCGATGAAAAGAGTGAAGAGTCCTGAAGTAGATGATAATACTGTTGTACTCGCAACACTTGTACGTGCTAGGGCAGCATTTGATAGATACTGAAAGCAACAAAAAATAATTAATAACACTGCTGCACTTCCTACATGTTGTCATAGAACAGATTAAACATCAAAGCTGTATATGTACGAATGAAAAAACAGAGAAGTCAACTTTAGGTGATTTCAAATTTGTCTATCCAGTGATGTAATCAGTCCAGACAGAAATGGAACAAAATTACTTCACAGGACTTAGAACTCATCAAAAGCATGCAGGGGTTAGACATGGTAGACTTTTTCAGGGTGTTTAAGTGTCCATGTCTGTGTATTGCTCTGCAATTATAAGTTGTTGAATAGCTGTTATATAACATAATCTCAACCACAATGAATGAACTATTTCAAAGAGACTGTAAGAGTGCACGTTGTGCCTCTGGATGTGTGTTTTGCATTACAAGTAGAAGTTTAAAACCTGACTATATAATGCAACTGCAACCACAATAAACGACATGTTTAACAAAAAAAGGGCCGACCCAGTTCAAATACCCACTTCGTGAGTGTCTGGGGATGGGAATACTCTAGGCAGTCTTTCCCTCTGCTTTTTGCAGAGAGACTGATTCGAACCCACGACCTGACACATCACGGCAAGCAAGCTTACCGCTGAGCCAACAACAACAATAAACGACATGTTTAACAAACTGAAGAAAAATTACTACTCAAAACAGCTAACAACAATCGTGTAAGAAATCAGCTACCATAACAGTCATTATGGTAAGTGACATGTATCCATGAGTTTAACTGATATCACATCTAGTCAGTTCAAGGCTTCTTTTTAATGTAAAGATAATCAAATATGCTGAAACTACGAAATCTCAAGAGGTATTGATGTTTTATAAGAATATAAACACATCAATTTAGACAATGGATAAATGTGTAGAATATCAGGAGTTCTATGTCGTATAAAACAAAACAGAGATACTTTTTTTTTTTTGGTTAAAATAAACAACTAGAGGGTAAGCCATGGCAAAACGGTGCTTTGTGACCTGGTGGTCACAGGTTCCCTGCTCACGGAATAAGTATACCTGCATCTGAACCTCCCTAGATCCCACAATAGTGGGAGGCTCGTGCACCGGTTAAAAGAAATAACCACATAATTCAGTTGTACTGACTCCTGCCTGATTACAAAATGGAGATATCAATCTGAAGTTACTTACCTCTGTTATAAACCAAATAGGTGCAATGTAAAATCCATAAGTAGCAACTTCCTTTGGAGTAAGTTCTTCCTCTACCTTTATCACATTAATATCATTATATTTAGCCACCAATGGCTTTACTTCTGAAAGATCTGATAAGTCTAAATCACTATCTTTTCGAAGCAGAGTCCCCAGCTCCACTTCAACATTTTTCTGCACTCCATTGCCTTTGAGAGGAGAGCTACTCCTGACAGAAAACTCTTCCTTGATTTCTGAATTTTTTCCGCTTTTAGAAGAGCGGCGTTTAAGTAAGTTATAGAACCAGTCCTTAATGAATGCTATTGGGAGGTAAACTACCATAAGAGAAGCTCCAAGATATGTCACTGCAAATGGCTGCTTATAATCTGTAAAAATATCCTGTACAGAAAGATTTAATTCAGAGAAGCTTTCATAGATATAAAGCTTGGATACTGGCACACTGCATGTAACTGTCTCCAATAAAAAGACACCCTTTGACCTGAACAAACTTCAACGACATTTCAACAAACTATTCTGTGACCATGTGTGGATAAGGATTCAGTAAATAAAATTCTACAAAATTGAAGTGAACGCATTGACTTACAAATATAAATCTTCAAGCATGTCCTCTAGTGTACATATGTAACACATAACAACAAAAAATATAGCTGAAATAGTGGATCCTCTCATTGACATATAATAATACATGCATGCAATTCTCATTCAATCAAAGCCAAGACCAAGAAGTTTTTATGATTGGAATATGAAGTTTCAAATAGTGTATCTATACAAAGGTTGATTCTTAGGGTTTAGGAAGCTTCAAAATCAAGTCACATTAAGCCAAAACATCAAGCTGCATCCATCTCTCAGATACAACAGCATCCTAATTTGATTCTTGTGTGATTTAACAAACGGTCCTATATGCCAGGACATAAGCCCCACAATCATTTAATCAAATTAACAGGTACTAAAAATGCACAAGGGAAAGAAAAAAAAACAAATAATAATAATAATAATTCCCAGCCCATTTACCAAATGCATTACATCCAAAACTCAAAAAGAAAATCTAATTTACATGGCTAAACACACTTGAAAGAGGGTAAATTTTAGACGCATAGAATTGGTGAAAGTTTACCTGGGTGACTTCAGCGGAGGTGACCCATATTATAACCACAGTACCTATGAGGAACAATCCAGCCTTGTATCTCCAACCCATTACAAAAACAAACTATACCCAGATGGAGAAAACTGCAGGAATTGCAGAGATCCACAAGTTTCTGCTTCTGCCAGATCCCAAAAATCACCCTTCAATACACAAATTACGAGACACTGTGGGGAAGAAAAAAAGCTTCAATCTTGCGTCCAAATTGGACGAGAGAGACAGAGAACAAGAAGCTACTATGTGTGAGAAAATTTTGCAGAGAAAGATGAAGGTATGAGGATCCTTGCAACAACAGAAAAAGCAAGAGAAAATGGGTGGAAAGCGAGACACAGGGAAAGAGTTAAAATTAAGTTAAGGTTCCTGTAATTAGTTAATTGTCTCAACCCTGTCAACGTTGTTACTCTTTCACAAAGTACTATATTAATGCATTTCCTTTTCTTTCCCTATTTTCCATCATTGTGTAGTAAAATTCTCCCTTTTCAATCCTATGAATTGCATTTTCATGTTTTAAATCTGTGTGACAAATTTTTGGACATGTGTCTTCCATTTCAAACCATGAAATTTTGGAGCGATCCCATTTTCTATAAACAGAAAAACTAGTCTATATAATACAAATTAATTATTTTTTTTTTTTTGGTACAGGACAAATTAATTATTGATTAGTCAAAGAAACACAAAAAATTATACCACCTTTCTACAAGGATTAATTTCCTAATGTTCAAATTCCTATTTTTGTCGATACCTAGAGTTGCCCGTTTGGAAGGGGGTCTTATCGTTAACAATGTCCGTCGCAGAGTGATTGTGTTTAGAGAATAATACAAAGGGTTTTATGTTTATCATTTAACATACTATAACTTCACTTCCCTACACACACTTGAAGAGGTGGGGTCCATATGTTTTTCTTTCTCTTTCATCGTTCCATTTTCTCTCTTGTGAAAGTTGAAAACAACACTTATATTATGTTACATAACACTAATAAAACTCCAATATAAATATTAAAAAAATTATCACTCAATTTCTTAAGATTTTTGAATTGAACATTTATTATGGTATCAAAAAATTGACTTATGCATCACATAGCAGATCAAAATTGGGCTTGTGTCAAGTTTCAAACCCAAAAGACTTTCACATGAGGAAATGTGTTATCGAATAATATAAATCATTAAAAAAATCATCACCCAACATCTCAAAATTTTATATTGAAGGAGGCTTATCATATTGTACATTTTGCTACCATTTTATTTTGAAAAAAAAAATTCCTATTTTTGTCCTATCAAGTAGAAGTGTATTCCCTCAACTTGTGCGAACTTATAAGCTTATTTTTATTAGTTTTTTTTGTTATTAATGTAGATAAGTTATTTGTAGTGAATCCAATATAATGTTATTTTGGAGCAGAAATCATTATATTTTTATAATTTTAATTTATTCCAGAGTTATAATAGTCTTTGTATTTATAATTTTTTAAGATTTAATACCAAAATGATGTCGTTTTAAGAATAAATACATATAATTTATCTGTGCATAAATATATTTTTTTTCATATTTTATTATTGGAAAATGTTGTGAATAAAGTGGAGAGACAAAGAGAAAAGATATATAGTGAAATTCTCCGGAATGATTGTGTTAGTTAATGGGTCACTGCCGTATTGACAAATCAACTATAAATTAATAAATAACAAAATTGGAACTTTGAAATAAATTGGCAATGGAAGGTAGGATGACATTATATTATATCGTCATATGAAAGTTAAGGCAGTAATGACTTATGATCGAGACAACCAATTATTTATTTATTTTGAAAAAGAATATTCGGATGGACATTACAAGTGCTATTTTTTTCTTAGAAAGAGATTTTTACTACTTACTCTGCCGGCAACTAGTAAATTTTTTTAAATTTTTTTTTTACTCTTGCTTTGGCAAGTGAGAGCTTTAGAAATATCCTGATAGAAAAATGTTATACATGCTTCATACAAGAACACGTTACATGTTCATGTCTATAGTAAAATATATGTCATTATGGACAATTTTAAATTATAAGCGTCGATTAAGTTTTGTTTAGATGAATTTTAATTTATGACAAAAAAAATATGTTTGAAATTAAATTACAATTCCTTAATAACAAGAAATGACATCATTTCGTCTTTCTCTTTCAATTTCATGCTGTGTACAAATTGATAATTTAGATGTCACGTTTTATTATTAAAGACTGACTAACCTAATGTGACTTATTTCTCAAATAATTATAGTGATATCAATATAATTTCTTATGAACTAAAATAAATGTTTACTCTAAAGTATATATACAATCAAAAACTTAAAATGTGACATAAACCCACTTTAAAAATATATCAGGCCCAATTATAAACATTCAAACGCATCCCAATTAACTGGAAATTATCGGAACAGATGCTGACGTGAAAAATCCATTTGTTGGTGTAGTAGCATAGTAATAACTAATTAATAAATAGTGATTCTATTTTCCATCTCTGAGTAAAAATTGGAGTTGTGCTTACCAAAAATAAAAATAAAGATCGGAGATGTAGTATCTCCTACTATATATACATAATGTAGTGGGCCCTGTAAGAACCTGCACCGCTAATTAAGGTAATTAGTAAGTTAATTATGATAATTAGGAAATAATTCCATAATTGACCCTAATAATTATTAATGGGCTTAGATAATTATATTGAGTGAGTAAAAATGCTGAAAGTCGCCTTTCGGAAGAAAAGCGCAGATATCGGTTCTGCTACTCGGTATAAATGCGTACCGGAAAAGTATCCCGGAAAATTATAACGAACGCATGATAATTACTAGAATATTATGTAGGACTTGTAAAACAAGTTTCAAGTCAAAATGACGTAATCTGATGCCAGAACTGATACTGGCTATGGAAAAGCGCGTACCGGAAAGGTGCTCCGAAAAATAAAATAAAAATATGACAAATCTTAGAAAAATGCGTAGGTCTAGAATCCGAAGTTTGGGATCAATATCTTTTACTTTGCGATTAAGGCTAATACTGTGCGATTAGTGGCTTGTGCCTATAAATAGACACATTATGGCACTAAACCCTAGGCCATACACATTCATACGTGAGTTTTCTCTGCAGCTTTGAGGCAGCCCCCTTGTTCCTCCATTTCTTCCCCCTTTCTCACCAAAGTCACCTCCTTTGATCATTGCTTCCCTTCTTGATCAAGTAAACACTTGAGTGTGGGCATTGGAGAGTGCTTGTGTGCATATTGTGTGTGGTGAGCCTTGTTTTTCTGAGTTGAGGGGTAGTTAGTGAGCATGAGTTTGGAGCTTTAGTGATGGCTACCTTGTGGTAGTCATTGTGAGCTTCAAAGTGCCACCTTGTGGTGCAAGAACTCACCTTGGTGTGCCATTTTCGTGCTCCTACTTAGGCTGAGTGTGAGGAACCTTGGGAGAGCTCCAAGAGCATACCTTGCCTCTGTTTTGAACTTTGGTAAGTTACCTCACTATGATCATGGGTTTATAATGCTTAAAGTTGATGTCTTGACCATGTTTAATGAGTAAACAAGAGGGTATAAGGTATATGAACCTAAAATGAACTAAAGATGCATGCTTTAACGTGTACATGTGTTAAAAGTTGGACCTTTGGGATGGATATTCACGAAATGCAGAAACTGCATTCTGTCGTGAGATATCCGGATATTTGTCGAACAGATATCCGGATATCAGTATCCGGATATGGTATCCGGATATTGATATCCGGATATGGGATCTGGGTATCCGGATATGACATATCCGGATATGTCCAGTGTGATATCCGGATATGACATATCCGGATATGCCCCTTCTGATATCCGGATATCCTGGGTTCTGCGCAGACAGTAGCTTTACTGTATGAACAGTAAGCTATTATGGGTGTGTGGACCCTAGTTTAAGGAAGTTGAACTTCTGTAATAAATGAACTAAGTCTGAATCATATGATTAAGGGCTTATGGCTTTGATGGAAGCCTTAAGACGTAAAACGTAAAGGAAAGGCATAGTCTTTGAAGTTGTATGCTTGTGATGCATTTATATTGACTTATTAATGGTCCATATCAGATTGTGATACTGCTGTTTGTGGACTAGTGAGTGGTTGGACTCTTGGCTTGGATAGCTAGCTTGCAAGGTAAGCTTTCGTGTCCTCGGTTTAGCCATTTTGATGTTCCACCATGTCCCATGGGGATGGGTTTATGCATGCTGTGTTACATGCTTTGATTATTTTGGAAATGCTGTTGAGCTGTTTATATGTAATGAGCATTATGATATGCATGTGGTGTCCACCTAGACGGCAATCCTGAGTATGTAGTACATACAAGATGGAGAAGCATGTGGGTGAGGTGCAGGTAGTATCCATGTACTCATGTAGGCATAGACGTATTCCTACATTTCTCTGGCCAGTAGATTTGAAAGCACACATGACATGATTAATTGCTGCATCGCATGATTTTAGAACTTATACTGTAATACTGTTTTTAGAACTTATATTACACATGTAAGTGAGCTTGGGGTGGAGACTCCTTGAGGACCCCTTGTCTTACTGAGATTTCTTGTTAGAGATCTCACCCCACGTTTGGGGACGCTTATTTCAGGATCAGGTAATGTTGAGGGCTCAGGTGGCAGGAGGCCAGAGTTGAGCTGATATTCTGATATGCTGTCTTGCTGGATTTGCTGTTATGTTTTTCCGCTTTTATTATGCTATTTATGTTGAGACTATTTGTGGGCATTGTTGCCTTATTTGGTGAGCATGGGGTTTGTCCATGCCACATGGTTTGATTATGTCTTTTAATTCGCTGTTGTAATTAAAGTATCAGGATTTTGACCCAGGCTGCATGTGTAGTCCTGCGGTTCTAGATACACACATTATATTTATGTACGAGGTATTCAGTTAGTTGTCTTGCAATTTACATACAGGCAGTATTTTTTTATGAAAATGATTAAGTAATCAAGTTGGTTAAGTTAATGACGTCATAATTGAATTAAAGAAAAAGTTATTCCGCATTTTAATTAAGCGTGGCTTAATACGATAGTGTGTTAACAATCCGGGTTAACACGGGCTGTTACATTTTATGGTATCAGAGCACTTTCTAGGGAAAAGCCTGTATGTATTGCAATAACATAGGATGAGTCGTTGCGTGTCTACTTTGTGTTCTCTCTGACTGGTGCGTATAATGATAATGCATATGTGACCACATGGCGTGGGCCTGATCAACTCATTCTTTGTGTAACTTGTGCAGAGTCATGGTGCCACCGAGGAGGAACACGAGTACGAGCGAGGATCAATCGGATCCTGTCCTGGCTGCATTAGCTGAGATGCAGGCGGCCCGACTAGCCGACCAGGAAGCCACGAGGCTGGCGAACCGGGCGATGCTGGACGCAATTCGAGATGCGAACCGGCAAACCACGGCAGAGGTTCTGGAGGAGAACCGGATGGCCAACATGACGATGATGAGAGTCATGTTGGAGGAGTTGAGGGCTGGTCCTGCTGCGGGCCAGGGTCCTCCAGCACCTCCACCGCCGCCACCGCCTCCACCTCCGCCTAGTCAACAGGAGGACACCCAGAGCCAGATGGGTGAGGGTAGTCACTTGACGGGGGCTATGCAGACCATTCCCGTCTTAGCGGAGGATCGTGACGAGATCGATCGCCGGCTGAATACTTTCCGCAAGCATAAGCCACCTACTTTCGACGGATCGTATGATCCCATTGCTGCTGCCAGATGGCTACAGGCGCTGGACAAGATTTTCCGGATCATGCAATGCACCGATCCGCAGAAGCTGCTGTTCGCCACGTACATGCTGGAGGGCGAGGCCCATGAGTGGTGGACCAACCTGTCTCAGGTCTATGAGATGCAGGGCCATGTGATGACGTGGCCATTCTTCGAGGAGAGCTTCTTGGGTCAGTACTTCCCTTATGACTCTCAGGAGAGGAAGCAGGGAGAGTTTGACCGATTGGTACAGGGCTCGTTGTCTGTTGACGAGTACCTGGCCAAGTTTAATGAGCTGGTCAAGTTCTCTCATTTCCGCATGGCGAGACCGACTCCTATTTTTCTGGCGGCCAAGTTCCGGAGGGGACTTAATGAGGATATTGCTGGACATCTCGCTGGTTCTGCTTCGAGAGACTTCGGAGCGTTGGTGCAGCAGTGCCGCGACATCGAGGACTACTGCCGGGCGAGTCAGGCCAAGAGGGCCAAGGTTGAGGTGCCACAGAGCGCTGGTGGTTCTACTCCCTGGAAGAACAAGAATTTTGCCAACAAGGGCAAGGGCAAACCACCGTTGGCGGCTAAGCAAGCGCCAAATCAGTTCAGGAAGACTGCTGCTCAGGGGAGCGCCGCTAGACCTCCTGCTCCCAGATGTTCTGGATGCGGGAAGTCACATTTTGGGCCGTGCTCTACCGGTCAGCTGATTTGCTTCCAGTGTGGCAAGGAGGGCCACTAATCGAGAGATTGCCCGACGGCGAGAGTTGCTGCAGTGCAGGCTGTGCCATTGCAGATGGTTCCTACTGGGGCACCAGCCGTGCCACCTACTACCGGACGAGTCTACACACTTGATCGTCAACAGTCGGACAGAGCTCCGAACCTGGTCAGAGGTACTGTTACCATTGGTGGATCAACTATTGATGTTTTATTTGATTCCGGGGCAACGCACTCTTTTGTTGCTACCCCTATTGCTGTGGGGCTTGAGTTGCCCAGTGATGTGCTTTCTCCACCGATGCGGGTTACCACCGCCACCGGAGAAAAATGTTTGACCTCCACTGTTCATCGCGATGTAGCGTTTCAGTGGGATGGCCGTGATTTCTCGGTAGATCTGATAGGATTGCCGATGGCCAACCTTCAAATTATTTTGGGCATGGATTGGTTGTCCAGAAACTGTGCAATGATTGACTGTTGTGCCAAGAAAGTGGTGATGTCTCCGGGTGGGTCCACAGCCAGTTCCTCACCGTTCATTTCAGTCCTGCAGGCGAGGAGGGCCTTGAGAGCAGGGGCATTTGGCTATGTCATGTTGGGAGGTTTGGTGAGTGGGACACAGGAGGATCTCACTGGCATTCCTGTGGTGAAGGAGTTCCTCGAGGTGTTTCCTGAGGAGATTCCTGAGTTTCCACCACAGAGGGAGATAGAGTTCTCCATTGACTTATTGCCTGGTGTGGGGCCTATCTCGTTGGCTCCATACCGGATGTCGCCACCAGAGTTGGCGGAGCTGAAGAAGCATATCGAGGAGCTTTCAGCAAAAGATTTTATTCGGCCGAGTGTGTCTCCCTGGGGAGCACCGGTCATATTTGTTAAAAAGAAAGATGGGACCATGCGGTTGTGCACCGATTACAGACAATTGAACAAGGTGACAATCAAGAACAAGTACCCTCTTCCACGCATTGATGATTTGCTGGATCACCTCAGGGGTGCTTGCGTCTATTCCAAGATTGATCTCCGGTCCGGTTATCATCAGATACGGGTTAAGCCGGAGGATGTCCCAAAGACAGCATTTCGCTCGAGGTACGGGCACTACGAGTACTTGGTGATCCCGTTTGGACTCACCAATGCACCCGCAGTGTTTATGGACTACATGAACAGGATTTTCCAGCCGTACCTGGATCAGTTTGTGATCGTCTTCATTGACGACATCTTGATCTACTCCAAGACGGAGGAGGAGCATACCGAGCACTTGAAGATTGTTTTGCAAGTGCTAAAAGAGAAGAAGCTCTATGCGAAGCCGTCAAAATGCGAGTTTTGGCTCAAGGCAGTGAAATTTCTGGGTCATGTAATTTCTGCTAATGGAGTTGCAGTTGATCCTAACAAGATTGAGGCCGTGATGGATTGGGAGATGCCCAAGACGGTTACAGAAGTGAGAAGCTTCTTGGGTTTGGCAGGTTACTATCGGAGGTTCATAGAAGGATTCTCCAAGATGGTGCTACCGATGACTCGCCTTACCCGAAAGGAGACTCCATTCGTGTGGACACATGAGTGTGAGGAATGTTTCCAGGAGTTGAAGGAGAGACTGACTACTGCTCCTGTGTTAGTCCTTCCTGATCCTGCGGAACAATTCGAGTTGTACTGCGATGCCTCTGGTAAAGGACTTGGCTGTGTGCTGATGCAGAAAGGGAAAGCGGTTGCTTACGCTTCAAGACAGTTGAAACCTCATGAGGAGAACTACCCGACTCACGACTTGGAGTTGGCAGCCATTGTTTTTGCTTTCAAGATTTGGAGGCATTACCTGTTTGGCATGAAGTTTGCTGTGTTCAGTGATCACAAGAGCCTGAAGTATCTGTTTGACCAGAAGGAGTTGAACATGAGACAGCGTAGATGGGATCGAGAAGTTCAGAGACTTGAGAGTGAACTCCTTGTTTGGGGGTGCACTACTTGAGATGGAAACAGCAGAAGTGATTAATGAGCTGATGGAGAAGATTAAAGAGGCGCAAGTGCAGAGAGAGTGCCTTGATTATGTGAAAAACCAGGACGGTGTGTCTTGGAACGAGGATGGATTGCTGCTGTTTCAGAAGAGGATTGTGATTCCTCGAGGGCCACTGACCGAAGAGGTTATGGCAGAGGCTCATAAGGGCCGGTTCACTATCCACCCTGGTGCTACGAAAATGTATCAGGACTTAAAAAGGAATTTCTGGTGGCCGGGCATGAAGAAGGACATAGCGGTCTACGTGTCCAAATGCCTTATTTGCCAGAAAGTGAAGATCGAGCACCAGAAACCGTCTGGTAAACTTCAACCTCTTGAGATTCCACAGTGGAAGTGGGAGAGTATTTCCATGGACTTCGTGGTGGGATTGCCTAAAACTCAGGCTGGTTGTGACTCTATCTGGGTCATTGTGGACAGATTGACCAAGTCTGCCCATTTTCTTCCAGTGAAGGTGAGCTTCACTACAGAGCAGTTGGCCAAGCTATATGTCTGCGAGATTGTGAGGCTTCACGGGGTGCCCGAGAGTATCATCAGTGATAGGGACCCGAAGTTCACATCTCGGTTCTGGGAGGCGCTGCAGGAGGCTTTTGGTACGCAGTTGAGATTGAGTACCGCCTATCACCCTCAGACTGACGGACAGACTGAGCGGACCATCCAGACATTGGAGGACATGTTGAGAGCTTGCACGTTGGAGCAGGGTTCTGCATGGGATAGGTACCTTCCGTTGGTTGAATTTTCATACAACAACAGTTTTCATGCTAGTCTGGGCATGGCAC
Source organism: Gastrolobium villosum (assembly GCA_032173675.1). Taxonomy (NCBI): domain Eukaryota; kingdom Viridiplantae; phylum Streptophyta; class Magnoliopsida; order Fabales; family Fabaceae; genus Gastrolobium; species Gastrolobium villosum. Next base: position 130,429 of record JAVKPL010000600.1, read on the forward strand.
CCTACGAGGCGCTGTATGGTAGGAGGTGTCGGACTCCTACTTGCTAGTCTGAGGTTGGAGATAAAGAGCTTTTCGGCTTGGACTTTTTCCAAGATACTACCCTACAGATCCAGATGATCAGGGAAAAGTTGAAGCAGGCGCAGAATCGCCAGAAGAGCTACTACGATGTCAAGCATCGACCTCTGGAGTTCAGTGAGGGTGAGCACGTGTTTGTGAAACTTTCACCTGTCACCGGTGTTGGACGGGCACTCGGCGTGAGGAAGTTGAGCCCGCGATTCATAGGGCCCTACCAGATCCTTGGTAGAGTAGGACCAGTTGCCTATCGACTCGCCTTACCTCCGAACCTCGCCAACATCCACGACGTGTTTCACGTGTCTCAGCTTCGAAAATACATAGCAGACCCTTCGCACGTGGTGCAGCCGGATGATGTGGAGGTTCGGGAGAACCTAAAGACTCCCGTCGGACCACTCAAGATTCTCGATCGAGGCGAGAAACAGCTTCGAAGCAAGATCATTCCGATGGTCAAGGTGCAGTGGACTGGGCGTACTCCTGAGGAGTGTACCTGGGAGCGAGAGGAAGAGCTTCTCCGACAGTATCCCGACTTTCAGGACAGGTATGTTTCTGATTTTGAGGACAAAATCCTTAAAAAGGTGGGGTGAATGTAAGAACCTGCACCGCTAATTAAGGTAATTAGTAAGTTAATTATGATAATTAGGAAATAATTCCATAATTGACCCTAATAATTATTAATGGGCTTAGATAATTATATTGAGTGAGTAAAAATGCTGAAAGTCGCCTTTCGGAAGAAAAGCGCAGATACCGGTTCTGCTACTCGGTATAAATGCGTACCGGAAAAGTATCCCGGAAAATTATAACGAACGCATGATAATTACTAGAATATTATGTAGGACTTGTAAAACAAGTTTCAAGTCAAAATGACGTAATCTGATGCCAGAACTGATACTGGCTATGGAAAAGCGCGTACCGGAAAGGTGCTCCGAAAAATAAAATAAAAATATGACAAATCTTAGAAAAATGCGTAGGTCTAGAATCCGAAGTTTGGGATCAATATCTTTTACTTTGCGATTAAGGCTAATACTGTGCGATTAGTGGCTTGTGCCTATAAATAGACACATTATGGCACTAAACCCTAGGCCATACACATTCATACGTGAGTTTTCTCTGCAGCTTTGAGGCAGCCCCCTTGTTCCTCCATTTCTTCCCCCTTTCTCACCAAAGTCACCTCCTTTGATCATTGCTTCCCTTCTTGATCAAGTAAACACTTGAGTGTGGGCATTGGAGAGTGCTTGTGTGCATATTGTGTGTGGTGAGCCTTGTTTTTCTGAGTTGAGGGGTAGTTAGTGAGCATGAGTTTGGAGCTTTAGTGATGGCTACCTTGTGGTAGTCATTGAGAGCTTCAAAGTGCCACCTTGTGGTGCAAGAACCCACCTTGGTGTGCCATTTTCGTGCTCCTACTTAGGCTGAGTGTGAGGAACCTTGGGAGAGCTCCAAGAGCATACCTTGCCTCTGTTTTGAACTTTGGTAAGTTACCTCACTATGATCATGGGTTTATAATGCTTAAAGTTGATGTCTTGACCATGTTTAATGAGTAAACAAGAGGGTATAAAGTATATGAACCTAAAATGAACTAAAGATGCATGCTTTAACGTGTACATGTGTTAAAAGTTGGACCTTTGGGATGGATATTCACGAAATGCAGAAACTGCATTCTGTCGTGAGATATCCGGATATTTGTCGAACAGATATCCGGATATCAGTATCCGGATATGGTATCCGGATATTGATATCCGGATATGGATCTGGGTATCCGGATATGACATATCCGGATATGTCCAGTGTGATATCCGGATATGACATATCCGGATATGCCCCTTCTGATATCCGGATATCCTGGGTTCTGCGCAGACAGTAGCTTTACTGTATGAACAGTAAGCTATTATGGGTGTGTGGACCCTAGTTTAAGGAAGTTGAACTTCTGTAATAAATGAACTAAGTCTGAATCATATGATTAAGGGCTTATGGCTTTGATGGAAGCCTTAAGACGTAAAACGTAAAGGAAAGGCATAGTCTTTGAAGTTGTATGCTTGTGATGCATTTATATTGACTTATTAATGGTCCATATCAGATTGTGATACTGTTGTTTGTGGACTAGTGAGTGGTTGGACTCTTGGCTTGGATAGCTAGCTTGCAAGGTAAGCTTTCGTGTCCTCGGTTTAGCCATTTTGATGTTCCACCATGTCCCATGGGGATGGGTTTATGCATGTTGTGTTACATGCTTTGATTATTTTGGAAATGCTGTTGAGCTGTTTATATGTAATGAGCATTATGATATGCATGTGGTGTCCACCTAGACGGCAATCCTGAGTATGTAGTACATACAAGATGGAGAAGCATGTGGGTGAGGTGCAAGTAGTATCCATGTACTCATGTAGGCATAGACGTATTCCTACATTTCTCTGGCCAGTAGATTTGAAAGCACACATGACATGATTAATTGCTGCATCGCATGATTTTAGAACTTATACTGTAATACTGTTTTTAGAACTTATATTACACATGTAAGTGAGCTTGGGGTGGAGACTCCTTGAGGACCCCTTGTCTTACTGAGATTTCTTGTTAGAGATCTCACCCCACGTTTGGGGACGCTTATTTCAGGATCAGGTAATGTTGAGGGCTCAGGTGGCAGGAGGCCAGAGTTGAGCTGATATTCTGATATGCTGTCTTGCTGGATTTGCTGTTATGTTTTTCCGCTTTTATTATGCTATTTATGTTGAGACTATTTGTGGGCATTGTTGCCTTATTTGGTGAGCATGGGGTTTGTCCATGCCACATGGTTTGATTATGTCTTTTAATTCGCTGTTGTAATTAAAGTATCAGGATTTTGACCCAGGCTGCATGTGTAGTCCTGCGGTTCTAGATACACACATTATATTTATGTACGAGGTATTCAGTTAGTTGTCTTGCAATTTACATACAGGCAGTATTTTTTTATGAAAATGATTAAGTAATCAAGTTGGTTAAGTTAATGACGTCATAATTGAATTAAAGAAAAAGTTATTCCGCATTTTAATTAAGCGTGACTTAATACGATAGTGTGTTAACAATCCGGGTTAACACGGGCTGTTACAGGCCCCACCACTATTAAGAAAAAAAGAAATCGGAAAAGTAGAAGATAGTTATCTCGTGTAAAATAAAAAAATAATTTCTCTAATAAATATTAAGTGTCATTTTCTTTCGCTATCAAGTTGCAACCCCAAATTAAAAGAATATGGTTAAAACTTAAAATATCATAATCAAACTGATATAAAATATCTTCTTTCGGTTAATTCCAATTGAGATTCAAATACGTATCAAATTTATTACATAATATTAAATGTCATAAGGAAAAAATATTTTAAATTTTAAAGTCGGGTCTCAATATATACGAGATAAAGAAAACTACTCATATTAAATCATTAAAAACGAATTAGCGAAAATTGTATATATATATATATATATATATATATATATATATATATATATATACATATATATACATATATATATATATACATATATATATATATATATATATACTTTAATGTTTCTAAAGTGAATGTAGATAAATTATCTACATTCGCTCCCAAAACGACGTTATTTTGGATTAAAAAATTAAAAAATTATAATAAAATCATCATATAATCTAGAAATAAATTATAATTGCAATAATATCTTGATTTTCGCCTCAAAACGACATCATTTTTGACTTAACATAGATAAGTTATCTGTATTGATGGTAGAAAAAATGAACTATATATATATATATATATATATATATATATATATAAGTAAAAGTGTTTGTCATTTTAAATGATATAAAGTTATGTCATTTTAAGAGAAAGATGGACACAAAATAATGATTTTTTATTTAAAATTTAAATTAAAAAGAATTACACACTTTCTACCCCATAATTTCCAATGTTTGTGTCTATATCTTTCATAAGATAACATAACTTAGGTCGTTTAAAAGGACAAACATCAAACTCATATATATATATATATATATATATATATAGGTTTTTATTTCCTCCTTTAACATAACACAACAAACTTTTCTACACACACAATATTTTTTGTGGGACCCACACATTTTAAAATAAAAAAATAAAGGAAAAAATATGACACGCAAAACGAAATTCTATAACATTACACAATCAATTTTCCTACAACATAATAAACATAAAACCCATATATATATAGGGAGAGATCATTTGACTCCAGAATAAGGCTTATAAGTCTTACTCTCGAGTCTTAGCCATTGATTTCCGTCCATCCAATAGTTATAATTTAGGAAATTATATTAACTAATTAATTATTAATTACACTATAAATGACAGCTGTTGATCTCCGTCCATCAATGGCTGAGATGAAAAGTAAGACTTATAAGTCTTACACTGGAGTCAAAAAACCCTCCCCTATATATATATATATATATATATATATATATATATATATATATATATATATAGTGCACAGTTTTCGTTACACAAATATCTGTAATTACCACCCCCTCCTCCTCGGGACCACCAAGGGCGATATTCGTGAATAAAATTAGTTGGGAATGTAAAGGAGCGGGACCACCACCTCCTCCTCCTCCTCGGGACCACCAAGGGCGATATTCGTGAATAAAATTAGTTGAGAATGTAAAGGAGCGGAACCACCAAAGAAAACTTAAGGGGCGATAATAAAATCATATTTTGTAAAACAAATGTCAAGGGGTGTTTGAAATTTGTTTCAAAAACTAGTTTTTTTATTTTTAAAATAAGAAAAAAATTATTTAATAAGGCCTGTTGTGTAATTTAAAATCAAATTTAAGTTATTCTTGTTTTATATTTTTATTTTAATAATTTAATAAAAATTAAAAACACCTATTTCATTAATTATTCTACAAAATGATTTTAAAAATAAAAAAATCAAATATACCTTTAATTTTCAGAAGTTCTTTTTAAAGTTTCAAAGGTTTGGACGGTTGCGGCTAACTTGTGTTTGGGTGTAGTTGGCAATGTACCCGTAATGTATTTATTTATAATTTTTTCTCAATCTATTCTCCCTCTCTTTGTAGAAACCTATTATATTTATTTTTTTGGTGAACCTATTATCTTTTAATATAAAAGGATTATTTATATTATTCATAATTTTTCAATGTAAAAGTTATTCAATTAAAATTATCACATTACATTTGTTTTAATCTTAATTTCCCATTTTGCTTTTAAATTTTATTTTTTTTGAAAATTAAAGGAAAGGAAACAACAAAAGATTACACAACATTTATGATCATCCTAGGGGTAGCAACCTCTATCATATCCTTCTCAACTAATCTACCATTCTCCAAAGAAGGATTAACAAAAAAGTGGACTTCCTAATCATCAAAATTAGCAAAGTTAGCCATAACCACATTTCCTTCTCTAAGGGCGTGGGAGATAGACACCTCCTAAGGGCATTTAAGCAGAGAAGATATTCTACTCACAAGATTGGAATAAGGATGATGAATCCCACACCTTGAACATATAAGATTCAGAGTCATAGAAGAATCCCCTTCCAAGCAAATCTGATAATAGCCATTAGCCCAGGCAGCCTCAAGGCCATCCATAACTCAGCCAGGAGTGTGTTTTCATATCTCTGATTCCTAGAGAAGCCCAAGATCCATTGGCCTCTACTATCATGAATCACACCACCGCATCACATGCGATTGTTAGCACCTTTACAAGAGCCATCTGTGTTGATCTTAACTCAACCATCAGGGGGAAAGCTCCAATGGATTAAAGTTTCAATTCAAGGTTTGATAGAAACACCAGCACTGTGAAGAGTGAACTCAACCACTGAGATATTAAACACAAAGGCTAAGACACTCCTAACAATGAATAAGGGTTCACGATGCTGGTTATTAAAAACCATATTGTTCCATTTTTTCCAAATAAACCAACAAGCCACACCAAAAATGGTTGCCCAATTAAGAGCCATGGTATCTCTACGCGTAGGTTGAAAATTATAGGATAACCAGTTCTTAAAATCATGGCAGAAAAAGCCAGTCCTACCCTTGGGACATATAAAGAAACTCCAAATCTCCTTTGATACACTAAAGTATTTGAAAACATAAGAAATTTCCTCTACTGGATGGTGGCATCTAGGGCAAAGGGAGCTCTCTCCCATATGACGTCTCCATCTTTGCTCATTAGTCAGCAACTTGTCACCCAACATTAGCCAAAGGAAATGTCTAATATGGTAGGGTCCTCTCCAATTCCAAGGAATGGACTAATCCACATAGCCAATAGCATGATTGTCCCTTTGTAGCAGGTTCTGGGCTAACTTCACAGAAAAAATGCCACCCTTGGAAAATTTCCAAATTATCCTATTTTCTCCGTCAGACACATTAATGGGCATTATTCTCGCCAGAAGACAAATAATGGCATAGGGATGATAACGATTTATGCTTGGCCAGTCCCAATTCCTATCATTGTTAACATAACCCTTCATTGTATGATCAATAAGATCAACATGGATTAGAAAAACAGCTATAGAAGCAAGGCTATCCAGATTTGTCAGCCAGTTATCTAACCAAAACTTAGTGTTTTTCTCTTCTCCAATCAAGATTCTAGACCCAGCCAAGATGTTGTTCCAATTACTCACAATTCCTGACCAAAGGGGAATGATAGTATGAATAAGAGAATCATCGAGATTATATTTGTTACGCAGTACTTGCACCCAAAGGGTATTCCTATTAGCAAGGATGTCATGCCCTAGTTTTATAATTAAGGCCTTACTCATTATTCTGAGATGTCTATGCCCTAGACCACTTTTAGACTTAGGAGAATAAAGAGTGTTCCAATTAACCAGATGCATTTTGCGCTTAATTCTGGAAGAACCCCATATGAAATTGCAGCTTATTCTTTCCAATTCATCACAAATATCTAGAGGAAACACATATATTTGCATTGAATAGCAGGGAAGGGCAGGAAACACAGACGAAGTAAAAGTGACTCTCCCAACTAAAGACAAGAAAAAGGAATTCTAGGTATTTAATCTGTCTTCCACCCGTTAGAGCACATGGGCAAAGAATCCACACTGGACTCCTTTATGGTGAAGGGGGACCCCTAGATACATGCTGAGATTATTTGTTAATCTGAAGCCCAAACAATCATTAATCTCTTTTTCTCTAACATGATTATCATTAATAGAGAAAAAGACTCTAGATTTTTCTTTGTTGACAGCTTGGCCTGATGCTTGACCAAAGGTTCTAACTGTTGGTTTAAACTTTATTTAATTAAAGAAAATAGAAAAATGAAGAGTTTTTTTGGTGAAGGGATGTGTCCTTAGGACTTTGTTAGTGGACATTAATGAGTTTAGAGTTTCTATGAAGTAGTTATTATTATGTTTAGATTTCCTAAGTTGGTCATTAGTCTTTTACTAATGCTTATAAATTGCACCATGTAAACCATTGTAAAGTGGCTTGGTATATACAGTAATAGAAAGAGGTATATTCAGAAAGAATTTGTGTCTTTGAGTGTTTGCGAGAAACACCATTAGAGGACCTGTGAATTACAAATTGGTATCAGAGCTTGAGCCAATGGAAAATATGAGTAATAGTCTGCCAGTGCCCCGCCTGACAAAGGTGAACTATGAAAACTGGAGTATCCAAATGAAGGCCCTTCTACGAGCTTATGACAGTTGGGGGTTGGTGCAAAATGGGTTCGTAGAACCTGATACAACGGAAGGATATTCAGCAAATCAACTCAAGCAATTGAGTGTGTTGAGATCAAAGGATGCAGCGGCATTATTTATGATGTTTCAAGCTGTTGAAGGAAGCGGTGGTCTTGAAAAAATTGGAGATGCGACGACGGCAAAGGAAGCCTGGGATATATTGGAGACAACTTACAAAGGCGCGGACCGTGTAAAGCAGGTCCGACTTCAAACTCTAAGAGGAGAGTTGGAGGGGATGAAGATGAAGGAAACCGAAGGAGTGTCGGACTTCATCATCCGGGTTCAAACCGTGGTGAACCAGTTGAAACGAAATGGAGAGGTGCTGACCGACTCCAGAATCGTTGAAAAAATTCTGAGGTCGTTGACAGATGACTTTGAGAACGTAGTATGTGCAATTGAGGAATCTAAGGACTTAGCTACGCTCTCTGTTGAAGAGCTAGCAGGTTCTCTTGAGGCACATGAACAGCGCAAGAAAAAGAAGAAAGAAGAGACACTGGAGCAAGCACTTCAGTCAAAATCTAATATCAAGGATGAAAAGACACTCTACTCTCCGAATGTCCGAGGTAGAGATCGTGGACGTGGACGTGGACGTGGACGTGGAAATGGCCGAGGAGGTCGTGGCCGAGGTCAGGAAGTAAAACATGAAGAAAGAGCTGAGACGAGTCAGCAAAATTGGAGAGGTAGAGGACGTGGTCGAGGTGGAAGAGGCCAATGGACAAACCAATCAAACGTGGAATGTTACAAATGTGGAAAGTATGGACATTATTCAAGAGATTGCAACTCGGACAAGTGTTATAACTGTGGCCGAGTTGGGCATTTCGCTAAGGACTGCCGAGATGAAAGAAGAATTGATGAAGCTTCAAACTTCACTGCAGAAGGAGAAATGAAAGATGGAGTTCTGATGTTAGCACATGGTGAAACTAGCTCGAAGGTTGAGTCGGAGTGGTACCTGGATACTGGTGCCAGTAATCACATGTGTGGTTACAAACATTTGTTCAAAGAATTGAGGACGGTGGAAGCTGGACATGTCTCTTTTGGAGACGCGTCCAAAATTGATGTAAAAGGCCGAGGTACAATCTGTTTCTTGCAAAGAGATGGACGAATTGGTACAATTCGGGACGTATATTACGTGCCTGAGCTCAAAAGCAATATTCTGAGCATTGGACAATTGATGGAGAAAGGCTACTCGGTTCTAATGACAGACCGAGTTCTGTTGTTGAAAGACAAACAAGGGCGTCTGATAGCCCGAGTTCAGATGGAGAAAAATAGAATGTACAAGCTGAGTCTGAGGAGTATGGAGGTCGGCTGTCTGCAAGCCGAGGTAGAAGATAAAATGTCATTGTGGCATCGACGGTTTGGACACCTTCATTATGGTGGTCTGACCGAGATGATGAAGAAAAATATAGTGGTGGGACTGCCAAAGATTAACTCTGAAAGAAATTTTTGTGAAGACTGCGTATTGGGAAAACATGCGAGGAGCCCATTCCAAAGGATGGCGAGATACCGAACTAGGGAGCCTCTGGAATTAATTCATACCGACCTGTGTGGACCAGTTACTCCAGGGTCATTCAGTGGCAAAAAGTATTTTGTCACGTTTATTGATGATTTTAGTCGAAAGACTTGGGTGTATTTTCTGAAGGAAAAATCCGAGATGCTAGAGGCATTTAGGAACTTTAAAGTGATGATAGAAAATGGTACTGGGAGGTACATCAAGTCGGTCCGTTCAGAGCGAGGTGGGGAGTACGTGTCAACAGCTTTCAAAAAGTACTGTGAAGAACATGGGATAAGGCGGTTCCTGACCGCACCGTACTCACCTCAGCAGAATGGAGTAGCTGAAAGAAAGAACCGGACTATCCTGGATATGGTCCGATCTATGTTAAAGACGAAAAACATGCCAAAAGAGTTCTGGGGAGAAGCTGTACAATGTGCAGTGTATGTGCAGAACAGATGTGCACATTCAAATTTGAATGACAAGACTCCGCAAGAAGCATGGAGCGGATTGAAGCCCTCAGTGGGTCACTTTAGAGTCTTTGGGAGTGTTGCTTATGCACACATACCGGATCAGTTGAGGACAAAACTAGATGATAAAAGTAAGAAGTTTGTGTTTATTGGCTATGATGAGAAGACGAAGGGATACAAGTTGTTGGATCCCGTTAGCAAAAAGGTGCTGGTTAGCCGAGATGTGAAAGTGAATGAAGAAGATGCTTGGGACTGGAACAGTCCATCAGGGGACAATGTGGAACCCGGCAATAGATCATTTGAGGTCAAACAACCTTCGACCTATATCCCTGAAAATCCTGAAGTTTCTGATGGTGAAGAAGAGTTGAGACAACCAAGGATGAGGAGTCTACAAGATCTGTATGATTCCACCAGTGAAGCACACCTGGTATGTTTGTTAGCAGACTCTGAGGAAGTGAGTTTTGAAGAAGCAATTCGAAATGTGAAGTGGCAATCAGCCATGGAAGAGGAAATTAAAGCAATAGAAAAAAACAAGACGTGGGAGTTAGCCGAGCTACCCAAAGGAAGTCGGCCCATTGGTGTGAAATGGGTGTGTAAAAAGAAAATGAATGCTAAGGGGGAGATCGAAAGATATAAAGCCCGGCTGGTGGCGAAAGGGTATAGGCAGAAGGCCGGCATTGACTACGACGAGGTGTTCGCACCCGTAGCAAGAATGGAGACTATCAGGCTGTTAATTTCTCAAGCAGCCCAGTTCGGATGGCCGATCTATCAGATGGATGTGAAGTCGGCATTCTTAAATGGAGTACTCGAAGAGGAGGTGTATCTGGAACAACCTCCGGGATTCATGAAAGCAGGACAAGAAAGAAAAGTGTTGAGACTGAAGAAAGCTCTTTATGGGTTGAAGCAGGCCCCAAGAGCCTGGAACACAAGAATTGACAATTACTTCAAGAAAGATGGATTTGAACAATGTCCGTATGAACATGCACTCTATGTGAAGAAAAAGGGAAGTAAAATTCTACTTGTTGCTCTATATGTTGATGATCTGATTTTCTTGGGCAATGATGAAGGGATGATTCAAGATTTCAAGAATAAAATGACGAAGGAGTTCGAGATGACGGATCTTGGTCTGATGAGATATTTTCTTGGTTTGGAGGTCAGACAAGAAAAATCCGGGATTTTCGTTTCTCAGGAAGCCTATGCAAAAGGAATTTTAGAGAAGTTTAAAATGAGTAATTGCAACCCGGTTTCAACCCCTATGGAACCCGGTGTTAAACTTTCAAGATATGATGGAGGTGAAAAGGTAGATCCGAGTGTTTATCGGAGTCTAGTTGGAAGTCTGAGATACTTGACGTGTACGAGACCGGATCTGTGTCTGAGTGTTGGAATAATAAGCCGATTTATGGAAGAGCCGAGCTATACTCATTGGAAGGCGGCAAAGAGAATTTTAAGATATGTTCAAGGAACAATCTCGCAAGGACTTCATTACTCGAAGTCGGATAAGTACAAACTGACAGGATATTCGGATAGTGATTGGTGCGGAGATGTTGATGACAGGAAGAGCACGGCTGGCTATGTATTTTTCATGGGAAACACGGCATTCACGTGGGTGTCAAAGAAGGAACCTATTGTGACTTTATCTACATGCGAAGCCGAGTATGTTGCTGCTTCTTGGTGTGTTTGTCATGCAATTTGGCTGAGAAATTTATTGAGCAAGTTGGAGCAAGAGCAAGTCGGTTCAACTGAAATCCGAGTTGACAACAAATCTGCGATCGAGTTAGCAAAGAACCCGGTCAACCATGAAAGAAGTAAGCATATTGATGTCAGGTTCCATTTCATCCGAGATCAAGTCAGAGAAGGAAAAGTGGAGCTCACTCATGTTGCAAGCCGAGATCAAGTTGGAGATATTTTCACAAAGCCCCTGCCGACGTTGTTGTTTGAAAAATGCAAGAAGAAGATGGGAATGAAGGACGGTAGAGATATTAAAGTTTAAGGGGGAGTTTTGTTGGTTTAAACTTTATTTAATTAAAGAAAAAATAGAAAATGAAGAGTCGTTTGGTGAAGGGGTGTGTCCTTAGGAATATGTTAGTGGACATTAATGAGTTTAGAGTTTCTATGAAGTAGTTATTATTATGTTTAGATTTCCTAAGTTGGTCATTAGTCTTTTACTAATGCTTATAAATTGCACCATGTAAACCATTGTAAAGTGGCTTGGTATATACAGTAATAGAAAGAGGTATATTCAGAAAGAATTTGTGTCTTTGAGTGTTTGCGAGAAACACCATTAGAGGACCTGTGAATTACACTAACACCTGGTTCACTACATCAGCTTGGTCAATTGAAGCTTCTAGGAACAAGAAAATGTCATATGTAAACAGCAAATGAGAGAGTAAGGGACCATTTCTCTTTAACCGCATTGGTTTCCAAGCTTTGGCAAAAACAACAGTTTGTATCAAGTGACTTAACCTCTCAATGCATACGATGAAAAAATAAGGAGATATTGGATCTCCTTGTCTAATCCCACGAGAAGGTTTGAAGTCCACGATGGTGCTACCATTCTAAAGAAGATTCATCGTACTTGTGGATATGCAACTCATTATGAGATCAATAGCATGACTATCAAAATCACTGTCAATCAGAGTATCTTTGACAAACTCCCAACTCAATCGATTATATAAGCTTGCTCCAGGTCGATTTGAATGGCCATCCACCTAGATTATCTTTTTTTCTCTCTCCATTGTTTGAACTATTTATTGAACAATCACAACATTATCAGAGCTACGACGACCTCTAACAAAATTGCATTCTATTGGAGCCACCTCAACATTCATCCATTCTTTAAGATGTTTAGCCAACAACTTTGTTATGATTTTATACAGCATATTGCAAAGACTTATTAGCCTAAACTACTTCAAGTTTTTCGGACAATCCACTTTGGGGATAAGGCAAATAAGAGTATAATTAATCTCCTTAGGGTTCTAAAATATTTCAATGACCAACTTGCCCGCTGTAGCACCAAAGATATCCCACTGGGTTTGAAGGAAAATAGCCTGGAGCTAGGGCTTTAAACTTGCCCATGTTAAAGACTACTCTACGGATCTCCTCTTGGGAAGGGGTACGACCAACGCTGTTAAGAACAAAGTTATCAATCTTAGGGAAGAGACCCGTAATAGGAAAACCAGGCTTATCACGATCCTCTTCTGAATAGAGAGGAATAAAGAAATCAACCGCAAGTTTTATCAACTCATTCGGATTAGCAACCCAAAGACCCTCTTCATTCTTAAAAGTTTTAACTCGGTTGTGCATTTTCCTAGCAACGGTAGCAGCATGGAAGAATCTCGAATTCTTGTCTCGAAACTAAAGCCAGTGACACTCCGAATGTTGAAACCAAGTAATCTTCTTCCTGACGAGGATAATTTCAAGCTCTTTCCATAAATGACATTGGATAGCTTCTAGATTTCTATCCGGATTTAGGCAGAGTTAGTTGTCTATCCCATTCAGCCTTTTATAAATCTTATTATTTTCTCTCATCTTAGCCCGAAACACCTAATGGTGCCATTCTAGGGCTTTATTTTGGAATTCATTTCTAGCTTCCAACCAGTTTCTACCAGCTTCCAAATTCTCTTTGACTATACTACCAAAACTATTAGCAGTAACCCAACTAGCTAAGAAACAAAAAAGGCCTAAAGGGTGGGGGTTCAGTCTTCCTTCTACTAAAAGAATTGGACGATGATCAGAACAAAAGTATGGAAGGTGCACCAGATATCTGTCAGACCAGGTTAGGTTCCACGCTTTATTAACACAAGCCCTATCAAGTCTTTGATGTAGTTGATTATATTCCCAAGAGAAGGATGATCCTTTAAAACCCAAATCATTCAGCTCACACATATTCAGACATTGCAGCATCTCTTGTGATGCACCCATGCAAAACTCTGACTCCCCATCTTCTCATACATGTTCATAAAAATATTAAAGTCACCAAGAATTATCCAAGGGGTGTTAGTGGATTGACTAAGATCAACTAATTCTGCCCAAAGAGCCATTCTTTTAGTTCGTTTAGGGCTCGTGTAGGAGAAAGTTATTAACTCATGTTTAAAGCTATCCTTGTACTGGAATGAATTGATGATGGGTTTTAATAACTCTTGTAAAGAACCTTGGGATACACCACCCCAAAAGCTAGCTCAAAGGGTGGGAGTGCCCAAGGTCTTATAAACTCTACATTGGTTGCACATACAACTGGGACTATATATCTCAACACGCCCCCTCACACGAGAGCCCATTGGGCTTGAAGAGTGGATGATGCAACAGGCCCAACCTACCTGTGCTAAGAGAGTCCACAAGAGAAAGTGGGGGACGGCGAGACTCTGATACCATGTAAAGAACCTTGGGATACACCACCCAAAAGCTAGCTCAAAGGGTGGGAGTGCCCAAGGTCTTATAAACTCTACATTGGTTGCACATACAACCAATGTGGGACTATATATCTCAACAACTCTAAGTTCAACGTCCCAATCATCCCACAATAGCCAAATGCCACATAAGAAGCCAATGACTTCCTGACGAAAAGAGTTTTTAAAGCCAAGGTATTTGATTACTTCGTCAGCAATAACACTACTTGTTTTGGTTTCAAGCAAACCCAACACTTTGATTTTAAAATGAAATTTTAAGTCACGAATTAAGGCTGGAAATCCACATTTTCCAGTCTCTCTGCAATTCTAAAAAAAATAACCATTAAAAAACTAATATATATATATATATATATATATATATATAGGGATAATAGTCCAACACGGACCCACCAGGAAAAGTTACTTGGCGAAGGAGTTTCCTAAGACCATTAAGGCCTTATCATAAGCAATCTGACTTTGTTGTAGTGTCACCGTCTTCAGCAAAGTCAACACATCTAAATCGTTCCTTTGTTTCTCAGAAGATGAGGCCCTTTGCGCACTAGATGTGCCTACCTCTGCCTCATCCACATGTATTGGAGCATTGCCTTTTTCATGAAAATCAAGATTCGTAGTCTTCGCTAATAGCTTTTGGACACCAGACATTTTCATTTGTTTAACCGACTCAACAACCATAGGTTTAACAGAGGTCACAAAAAGTTTGCCTTTGTTGCTTTCTTTTCCCTTATATACAGAAGAGACATTCTACAAGGGTTTTCCTTTTTCGCCAACATCCTTATTTTGCACTTTAGTCGCTTTCCAAACACATGATCAACATAGTGATCCATAACCACCAATGGACCTTCCTGTAAAACGTGGAAGTAATCCTTGTCATCATGGAAGTTGAAAATGAGGTATCCATTATCAAGGTCAATTAGGTCATGAGATCCTGAGAGGCTCCATAACTTCAACAAATGAGATATGAGAAATCTTGCACTAATTTTTTTGCCTAGAAGCTTAACAATCAAGGCACTCCTCCACTATTTGCAGTCTTCCTTATGCTGACTTTTAGAGAGCTTATATGTAAGGCATAATGGGTCAACATTCACCTCCTTCGCTTCTTCTTCCAGCATACTATCCTCTTCCCTTTTTTGAAACTCCATCCAGCTTTCCTCCTCATCATTATCTGACTCACCTTTTATGCCATTGATGTAAAGTAGTTTATCTCTATAAAAGACTACCTTTCTCCTAGATCCATCCCTAATGTTAGGGTTCTGATTTCCCATTGCATGAGATTTTGATTCAATATTTTCTTCTAGACCATTGGTTTCCTCGACCATCACTTCATTGTTTCAGTTTTCATTCTTGAGTTTTCAATTTTTTAGAAAATAATGTATTTATTTTTAATAAATTAAAAGAATACATAGTTTATCACATATATTAATCTTAAATAAAAAAATAAAAGTTCGTGCTTATAATTGTTGGGCCGTGCACGGGGAGCTCATGGCGGGGAGAGACCGCCAACCATGGGCCAAGTGAGCAGCAACATTAAGTGGGCTCGGAACACCACAATCAAACCCAAAACCTTAAGGCATTAGGTGCATGGGTCCTTCCACTTATATGGTGCTCACTTAGTCCATTCTTAACCAATGTGGGACTTTTTCGCTCAATCATTCACACTTGGATTCCTCAACATCTCCCCCTAAAGTGAGTCCAAGGCCCACATTCTTTCCCTTTCAAGGAGAAGCTTCTCATCAAACATTGGCTCTTCCATCAAGGCTTGGTTGCACTCATCAAGACCTTGGCTTCCCAATTAGCTCTGATACCAATTGTTGGGCCGTGCACATGGAGCATGTAACAGCCCGTGTTAACCCGGATTGTTAACACACTATCGTATTAAGCCTCGCTTAATTAAAATGCGGAATAACTTTTTCTTTAATTCAATTATGACGTCATTAACTTAATCAACTTGATTACTTAATCATTTTCATAAAAATACTGCCTGTATGTAAATTGCAAGACAACTAACTGAATACCTCGTACATAAATATAATGTGAGTATCTAAAGCCACAGGTCTATACAAGTAGCCTGGGTCAAAATCCTGATACTTTAATTACAACATTAACACAAAAAGACGATAACAATCATGTGGCATGGACAAACCCCATGCTCACCAAATAAGGCAACAATGCCCACAAATAGTCTCAACATAACTTAACATAAATAAAGCATAAAACATAACAGCAGTCAAATAAACAGCAATCCACAACCAGCACGTCAATATCAACTCAGCTCTGGCCTCCTGCCACCTGAGCCCTCAACATTACCTGATCCTGAAATAAGCGTCCCCAAACGTGGGGTGAGATCTCTAACAAGAAATCTCAGTAAGACAAGGGGTCCTCAAGGAGTCTCCACCCCAAGCTCACTTACATGTGTAATATAAGTTCTAAAAACAGTATTACAGTATAAGTTCTAAAATCATGCGATGCAGCAATTAATCATGTCATGTGTGCTTTCAAATCTACTGGCCAGAGAAATGTAGGAATACGTCTATGCCTACATGAGTACATGGATACTACCTGCACCTCACCCACATGCTTCTCCATCTTGTATGTACTACATACTCAGGATTGCCGTCTAGGTGGACACCACATGCATATCATAAAAGCTCATTACATATAAACAGCTCAACAGCATTTCCAAAATAATCAAAGCATGTAACACAGCATGCATAAACCCATCCCCATGGGACATGGTGGAACATCAAAATGGCTAAACCGAGGACACGAAAGCTTACCTTGCAAGCTAGCTATCCAAGCCAAGAGTCCAACCACTCACTAGTCCACAAACAGCAGTATCACAATCTGATTTGGACCATTAACAAGTCAATATTAATGCATCACAAGCATACAACTTAAAGACTACGCCTTTCCTTTACGTTTTACGTCTTAAGGCTTCCAACAAAGCCATAAGCCCTTAATCATATGATTCTGACTTAGTCCATTTATTACAGAAGTTCAACTTCCTTAAACTAGGGTCCACACACACCCAATAGCTTACTGTTCATACAGTAAAGCTATTGTCTGCGCAGAACCCAGGATATCCGGATATCAGAAGGGGCATATCCGGATATGCCATATCCGGATATCACACTGGACATATCCGGATATGTCATATCCGGATACCCAGATCCCATATCCGGATATCAATATCCGGATACCATATCCGGATACTGATATCCGGATATCTGTTCGACAAATATCCGGATATCTCACGACAGAATGCAGTTTCTGCATTTCGTGAATATCCAACCCAAAGATCCCACTTTTATCACATGTACACGTTAAAGCATGCATCTTTAATCCATTTTAGGTTCATATACATTATACCCTCTTGTTTACTCATTAAACATGGCCAAGACATCAACTTTAAGCATCATAAACTCATGATCATGGTGAGATAACTTACCAAAGTTCAAAACAGAGGCAAGGTATGCTCTTGGAGCTCTCCCAAGGTTCCTCAAACTCAGCCTAAGTAGGAGCACGAAAATGGCACTTCAAGATGGGTTCTTGCACCACAAGAAGGCACTTTGAAGCTCACAATGACTACCACAAAGTAGCCATTACTAAAGCTCCAAACTTATGCTCACTAACTACACACACAGCTTTCTCAACTCAGAATGATGGCCACAATGCAGCCCCAAGGTTAACTCTCACCTTCACAAATGTTTAAACAAGCATGAAAGGTGATAACTTGGCTAAAGAATGAAGAAGGAAGAAGAAGAAGAAGAAGAAGAAGAAGAAGAAGAAGAAGAAGGGTGGCAGCTGCAGCCACAAGTCACGTTCTGAATAGTAAACCTAGGGTTGTGTGCCCTTAGTGTGCCTATTTATAGGCACATGGCCCCTAATCGCGCAGTATTAGCCTTAATCGCAAAGTAAAAGATCTTGATCTCAAACTTCGGACTCTAGACCTACGCATTTTTCTAAGATTTGACATATTTTTATTTTATTTTTCGGAGCACCTTTCCGGTACGCGCTTTTCCATAGCCAGTATCAGTTCTGGCATCAGATTACGTCATTTTGACTTGAAACTTGTTTTACAAGTCCTACATAATATTCTAGTAATTATCATGCATTCGTTATAATTTTCCGGGATACTTTTCCGGTACGCATTTATACCGAGTAGCAGAACCGGTATCTGCGCTTTTCTTCCTAAAAGCGACTTTCAGCATTTTTCCTCACTCAATATAATTATCTAAGCCCATTAATAATTATTAGGGTCAATTATGGAATTATTTCCTAATTATCATAATTAATTCACTAATTAGCTTAATTAGCGGTGCGGGTTCTTACATTCACCCCACCTTTTAAGGATTTTGTCCTCAAAATCAAAAACATACCTGTCTCGAAAGTCGGGATACTGTCGGAGAAGCTCGTCCTCTCGCTCCCACGTGCACTCCTCGGGACTACGCCCAGTCCACTGCACCTTGACCATCGGAATGATCTTGCTCCTAAGCTGCTTCTCGCCTCGATCGAGAATCTTGAGTGGTCCGACCGGAGTCTTTAGGTTCTCCCGAACCTCCACATCATCCGGCTGCACCACGTGCGAAGGATCTGCTATGTATTTCCGAAGCTAAGACACGTGAAACACGTCGTGGATGTTGGCTAGGTTCGGAGGTAAGGCGAGTCGATAGGCAACTGGTCCTACTCTACCAAGGATCTGGTAGGGCCCAATGAATCGCGGGCTCAACTTCCTCACGCCGAGTGCCCGTCCAACACCGGTGACAGGTGAAAGTTTCACAAACACGTGCTCACCCTCGCTGAACTCCAGTGGTCGATGCTTGACATCATAGTAGCTTTTCTGACGATTCTGCGCCTGCTTCAACTTTTCCCTGATCATCTGGATCTGTAGGGTAGTATCTTGGACAAAGTCCAAGCCGAAAAGCTCTTTATCTCCAACCTCAGACCAGCAGGTAGGAGTCCGACACCTCCTACCATACAGCGCCTCGTAGGGTGCCATGCCCAGACTAGCATGAAAACTGTTGTTGTATGAAAATTCAACCAACGGAAGGTACCTATCCCATGCAGAACCCTGCTCCAACGTGCAAGCTCTCAACATGTCCTCCAATGTCTGGATGGTCCGCTCAGTCTGTCCGTCAGTCTGAGGGTGATAGGCGGTACTCAATCTCAACTGCGTACCGAAAGCCTCCTGCAGCGCCTCCCAGAACCGAGATGTGAACTTCGGGTCCCTATCACTGATGATACTCTCGGGCACCCCGTGAAGCCTCACAATCTCACGGACATATAGTTTGGCCAACTGCTCTGTAGTGAAGCTCACCTTCACTGGAAGAAAATGGGCAGACTTGATCAATCTGTCCACAATGACCCAGATAGAGTCACAATCAGCCTGAGTTTTAGGCAATCCCACCACGAAGTCCATGGAAATACTCTCCCACTTCCACTGCGGAATCTCCAGAGGTTGAAGCTTACCAGACGGTTTCTGGTGCTCGATCTTCACTTTCTGACAAATAAGGCACTTGGACACGTAGACCGCTATGTCCTTCTTCATGCCCGGCCACCAGAAATTCCTTTTTAAGTCCTGGTACATTTTTGTAGCACCAGGGTGGATAGTGAACCGACCCTTATGAGCCTCTGCCATAACCTCTTCGGTCAATGGCCCTCGAGGAATAACAATCCTCTTCTGGAACAGCAGCAATCCGTCCTCGTTCCAAGACACACCGTCCTGGTTCTTCACATAATCGAGGCACTCTCTTTGCACTTGCGCCTCTTTGATCTTTTCCATCAGCTCATTAATCACTTCCGCTGTTTCCATCTCAAGCAGTGCACCCCCAAATAAGGAGTTCACTCTCAAGTCTCTGAACTTTTCGATCACCTCGT
The DNA here is from genome assembly GCA_032173675.1 of Gastrolobium villosum. NCBI lineage: Eukaryota > Viridiplantae > Streptophyta > Magnoliopsida > Fabales > Fabaceae > Gastrolobium > Gastrolobium villosum. Next base: position 150,426 of record JAVKPL010000600.1, read on the forward strand.
AGTCGTTCATCATTAAACTGGACAAGCTCACGGATTTCCGACTCAAAGCATCGGCTACCACATTGGCCTTGCCAGGATGGTACCTCAACTCAAAGTCGTAGTCCTTCAAGAACTCCATCCATCTTCGTTGTCTCATGTTCAACTCCTTCTGGTCAAACAGATACTTCAGGCTCTTGTGATCACTGAAAACAGCAAACTTCATGCCAAACAGGTAATGCCTCCAAATCTTGAAAGCAAAAACAATGGCTGCCAACTCCAAATCGTGAGTCGGGTAGTTCTCCTCATGAGGTTTCAAATGTCTTGAAGCGTAAGCAACCGCTTTACCTTTCTGCATCAGCACACAGCCAAGTCCTTTACCAGAGGCATCGCAGTATAACTCGAATTGTTCCGCAGGATCAGGAAGAACTAACACTGGAGCAGTAGTCAGTCTCTCCTTCAACTCCTGGAAACACTCCTCACACTCATGTGTCCACACGAATGGAGTCTCCTTTCGGGTAAGGCGAGTCATCTGTAGCACCATCTTGGAAAATCCTTCTATGAACCTCCGATAGTAGCCTGCTAAACCCAAGAAGCTTCTCACTTCTGTAACCGTCTTGGGCCTCTCCCAGTCCATCACGGCCTCAATCTTGTTAGGATCAACTGCAACTCCATTAGCTGAAATTACATGACCCAGAAATTTCACCGCCTTGAGCCAAAACTCACATTTTGACGGTTTAGCATAAAGCTTTTTCTCTTTTAGCACTTGCAACACAATCTTCAAGTGCTCGGTATGCTCCTCCTCCGTCTTGGAGTAGATTAAGATGTCGTCAATGAAGACGATCACAAACTGATCCAGGTACGGCTGGAAAATCCTGTTCATGTAGTCCATAAACACTGCGGGTGCATTGGTGAGTCCGAACGGGATCACCAAGTACTCGTAGTGCCCGTACCTCGAGCGAAATGCTGTCTTTGGGACATCCTCCGGCTTTACCCGTATCTGATGGTAACCGGACCGGAGGTCGATCTTTGAATACACACAAGCACCCCTGAGCTGATCCAGCAAATCATCTATGCGTGGAAGAGGGTACTTGTTCTTGATTGTCACCTTGTTCAAGTGTCTGTAGTCGGTGCACAATCGCATGGTCCCATCTTTCTTTTTTACAAAAATGACCGGCGCTCCCCAGGGAGACACACTCGGCCGAATAAAGTCTTTCGCTGAAAGCTCCTCAATGTGCTTCTTCAGCTCCGCCAACTCTGGTGGCGACATCCGGTATGGAGCCAATGATATAGGCCCCACACCAGGCAATAAGTCAATGGAGAACTCTATCTCCCTCTGTGGTGGAAACTCGGGAATCTCCTCAGGAAACACCTCGAGGAAATCCTTCACCACAGGAATGCCAGTGAGATCCTCCTGTGTCCCACTCACCAAACCTCCCAACATGACATAGCCAAATGCCCCTGCTCTCAAGGCCCTCCTCGCCTGCAGGACTGAAATGAACGGTGAGGAACTGGCTGTGGACCCACCCGGAGACATCACCACTTTCTTGGCACAGCAATCAATCATTGCACAGTTTCTGGACAACCAATCCATGCCCAAAATAATCTGAAGGTTGGCCATCGGTAATCCTATCAGATCTACCGAGAAGTCACGGCCATCCCACTGAAACGCTACATCGCGATGAACAGTGGAGGTCACACATTTTTCTCCGGTGGCGGTGGTAACCCGCATCGGTGGAGAAAGCACATCACTGGGCAACTCAAGCCCCACAGCAATAGGGGTAGCAACAAAAGAGTGCGTTGCCCCGGAATCAAACAAAACATCAACAGTTGATCCACCAATGGTAACAGTACCTCTGACCAGGTTCGGAGCTCTGTCCGACTGTTGACGATCCAGCGTATACACACGCCCAGTAGTAGGTGGCACGGCTGGCGCCCCAGTAGGAACCATCAGCAACGGCACAGCCTGCACTGCAGCAACTCTCGCCGACGGGCAATCTCTGGAGTAGTGGCCCTCCTTGCCACACTGGAAGCATATCAACTGTCCGGTAGAGCACGGCCCAAAATGTGACTTCCCGCATCCCGAACATCTGGGAGCAGGAGGTCTAGCTGTGTTCCCCTGATCAGCAGTCTTTCTGAACTGATTTGGCGCTTGCTTAGCCGCCAATGGTTTGCCCTTGCCCTTGTTGGCAAAATTCTTGTTCTTCCAGGGAGTAGAACCACCAGCGCTCTGCGGCACCTCAACCTTGGCCCTCTTGGCCTGACTCGCACGGCAGTAGTCCTCGATGTCGCGACACTGCTGCACCAACGCTCCGAAGTTCCTCGAAGCAGAACCAGCGAGATGTCCAGCAATATCCTCATTAAGTCCCCTCCGGAACTTGGCCGCAAGAAAATGGGAGTCGGTCTCGCCATGTGTAACAGCCCGTGTTAACCCGGATTGTTAACACACTATCGTATTAAGCCACGCTTAATTAAAATGCGGAATAACTTTTTTTTTCTTTAATTCAATTATGACGTCATTAACTTAACCAACTTGATTACTTAATCATTTTCATAAAAATACTGCCTGTATGTAAATTGCAAGACAACTAACTGAATACCTCGTACATAAATATAAGGTGAGTATCTAAAGCCACAGGTCTACACAAGTAGCCTGGGTCAAAATCCTGATACTTTAATTACAACAGTAACATAAAAGGCGATAACAATCATGTGGCATGGACAAACCCCATGCTCACCAAATAAGGCAACAATGCCCACAAATAGTCTCAACATAAACTTAACATAATTAAAGCAGAAAACATGAACAACAGTAGGAAAAGCATAACAGCAATCAGCATATCATCAATCAGCTCAAC